>RXPK01000025.1:1346214-1407493 GCA_004143645.1 Protaetia brevitarsis | reverse complement strand
TTCAAGTGAAAGGAATAAATTCTTCACCCTAAACTGTTATTGTTCGAACTTCAATCAGGAAAAAAGCCCGATAAACTTCACGAAAACTAATCAAAGCTCGTGAAAGCCTGCACTTATTTCTAACAAAATATTAATGTGTCCATTACCTGATATAGGCGTTTTTTTAATTCGGTATCTACGTAAATATAAGAACATCTATTCTTCGTAAATACGGTATATGAGTCGAACAAATTTCCCTAAAACAGATTTAAATCCTAAACTTAAATCAACGAAAAACGCGAATTCCTTACACTCTCTAGGAAAGCTCTTGCTACGTCATCCCTGGAATTGCATTGCTGTAGCGTCAAATATAATCTTGTAGTCTCATCGTAGATAGACTCGATATTTTGAATTAAGGGGAATTTATAGCAGGATATATCTGCAGAACTCAGCATGCTACAGGCTCGATATTTCTTAAATATCTTTTCTGAGGTGATGAGCTCCTTCATGAACTTGGCTTCTCCGAGAGTAAATCTCCATCTACAGCTGTTTACCTTGACATCATCAGTAATACCTCTATTCTGGGAAAAGTCTTTATCAAAGAATGGTCCTCTCATCTGGCTGCCTCGCGGTAAGATAATTATCTAAAGAATAATATTCTTCGTCATCATGGATTGTATGCCAGAAAATGTGCTTGGATCTATTATTTCATACTCATCTCCTTGTCCTTTGAATGACACTATAAATATAATAAAACTGGAGTCGAATTGGCACTAAAGTTTTTTTTTTGCATTTACCTGGAGTTGGCAGTAAACTCGCTTGGTGCTCTGCAAAAAAAGAAAATAATATATACACATAACACTGCGTAGGCTTTCACGGCCGGTGTAACTATAACTAACAGCTTCTTGCGGGTTTCACCGTGGCCAAAACTTTCGCTCGACGTTTCGCTGTTCATACTGACAGCTTCTTCAGGATAACTGAACTGATTCTCCATGGTCCGACATTCTTCTTATATACGCCCCTGGTGCATCCAACCGTGTAGTTTCCGCTCCATTGACCGTGACGGTTCGTAGTAGGCTCGTGTTGCTAAGGTGGTACCCTTCTTCTCTGTTAACGGTTTTATTCTTCTCTATTTCTATGGCTTCCCTGATGAGTCTTTTCCCGTAGTTTCTGGTGGTAGTTATTACTTTTACATTCTTGAAATCCATTTTGTGCCGGTGTCGTGCATGTGTTCTGCCACGCTGATTGCTCGTCCTTCTTAATCTTGCGTCCCTCTCGTGTTCTTTTAATCTTATGTCGATGGCTCTTCCTGTTTGTCCGACGTAGCACTGTCCGCATTGGCATGTTATCTTGTAGATACCTTCTGTACGCCCCTTGGGTATCTTATCCTTTGCGGTGGGTAGATACTGCTGGATCGACGTTGCAGTCCCGAAGCGTACTTGTACGTTACGTTTCTTCAAAATTCGGCCTACTTTTTTCGGTGACTCCTGCTATGTAAGGTAAACACGCCATCCCTCTTCGTGGTTCTGTAGTTTTCTCCAGTGTCGTCTTCTTCTTAGTGGCTCTCCTTATGTCGATGTCAGTGTACCATTCTTCTTTAGTGCTTTCTCCAAATGTATCTTTCACTGCTAAGATGTTGTTCGTCACTGATGGTTTCGGCTCTGGATAGCAATGTTGTATTAATGTCTTCTTCTGCATTGGATGATGGTGAGATCGTGCATGCAGATATCTATCGGTTTGCGTCTTTTTCTAAATACTGCGTGTTGTAGCATTCCCTCTTTTGTTTTCTTAATCATAACATCCAGGAAAGGGAGATTTCCATTTTGTTCTTTCTCCATGGTAAACTTGATGGCTGGGTGCTGTGAGTTTATGTGTTCCAAGAACTGTTGTAGTTTTTCTTCTCCGTGTTGCCATATTACAAAAGTATCGTCGACATATCGCAGCCAACACTGGGTTTCATATCGCTGAACTTAGGGCTTCTTCTGCAAATGCTTCCATAAACAAGTTGGCTATTACCACTGGTGACAAAGGGCTTCCCATTGCTGTTCCGTTCTTCTGCTCGTAGTATTTTCCTTCATACAAAAAGTATGTCGTGGATAAGCACTAATTCAATGATGTCTTCTTGTATTCCAAGTTCTGGAAGTAAGGCCAGTGCGTCCTCGTGGGTATGTTAGTGAATAGCGATATAATGTCGAAACTTACTAAAATGTCTGTAGGTTCAGTCTTTAGCGTAGAAGAGAATATCCACGAAATGTTTCGAAATTCTTCACATACGTTGCAGTTGTCCGGTATATGGCTTTAGTAAGTTAGCTAAATATTTCGACAAATCGTAGGTCGGTGATCCAATGTTGCTTACAATCGGGTTTTAATGGCACTCCTTCTTTATGTATTTTTAGTATTCCATACAGCCTGGGTGGTCTAGCGGCTCTTGGTAGCAATCTGTTCCGCATCTCTTTAGGTATCGATGAAATCTTTATGCTCTCCCTTACTGTTTTTGTGATCTTCTCCGTTGGATCTTTTCTTATTTCCTTGTAGGTGTTCTCGTCAAGTAGTTCATTCATCTTTTTCCGGTAATCTTCTTTATTTAGTAGTACTGTTGCATTCCCTTTGTCTGCTTTGAGGATAACGATGTCTTCTTCAGCTTCCAAATTTGTAAGTGCTGCCTCTTCCTCCCTGGATAGGTTGCGTTTCGGTAGCTTTGCTTTCTTCAATGCTCTGCTTATTTCTTGTCGCACTTCTTCTGCTTCGATGATGATTTCTTCTGCTGGTACTCTTTTGGGTGCAATGACGTAGTTCATCCCTAAAGGCAAGTACTTTTGTTTCGTCTGCAGATAGTAGCTTCGTTGATAAATTAATCACAACGTTCTTCAGTGTACCAGGTTGCTCCTTGATCTTCTTTTCTTCCATCCTTGCAAACTTCTTCACTTGTGTTGTTCTGGAGCGAAAGTTTTGACATACGGCGAAACCCGCAAGAAGCTGTTAGTTATAATATACACACATACTAAATTAATCAAATTGGGCAACAATTCAAGCTTACCCTTGCAATATTGTAATTGCTTCCAAAGAATTCTTTGTATCTCACTCACCCATTGGTCTTTTGTACTCTTTTGGCTCGCTTTTAGAGTAAATTCGAATTCTTTATTGAAATGCTCCGACTTGGATTTATCGAAACAACTAAGTTCAAATGCGTTTGTCGACAAGTCATATCTAAGGGATAGTTATCCATATCTATGCAATTCAAATAATGTATTTGTCGTAATTGTCCTAAAAAAAAATTTCAGATGATTGTGTATTTGTTCCGATTATTCCGGAAATGCACTAACTTTGTCTTCTTCGCAGAAAACGACGCATTCTTCGAATAGAAACACCACCATCTTCGGTTCCCGCTTCGAATTGAATCTATCCTTTCTGATAAAAGCGCCTTTCTCCAGCAGATAGATGGGACAATGTTCGATGGAGTCAATAGCTCGCAGTGTGTTGATTTCTGATATCTTTTTGCTAACTAAAGTTATTGCTTCATCTAGTGGTGGACTTTGCTCATTTACTTTCGACGATTCCTTTTGCAACTTCTCCAGCAGTAGCTTATAACGTGGTGGCCTTTGTACAGGCTCCAATAAGTAAATTTCAAGCGGCATTGGATCACCTATTTGCGATTGGCGATCCTATGTATACGGTAAAAAGAGGTAACGGGTGACAGTTTGCCGAATATTTAAATTACCTGAATACATTTCGCAAACGTTGTAGTAGCTAGTTGATAGGACAATAGTTTGTTCCTTAGATATTCAGTGTACAGATCGAAAACTTCAGCCTGAAAATAGGTGGGTGTATTTAGAAGAATTGTAACAAAAATACTTCAAACTGTGGTACTGGTAATACTGTAAACTTCTCCTAAACCCCTCACCACAAACTGCACTAAACTGGACGTACGTTTCGATAGCAAAGCCATCATCATCAGCAGAAACACTGAACTGCTGTTGAACTGATTTCAGTGTGTCTGCTGATGATGAGAGCTTTGCTATCGAAACGTACGTCCAGTTTAGTGCAGTTTGTGGTGAGGGGTTTAGGAGAAGTTTACAGTAGAAGAATGGTATCCAAAATACTTACATGCGTTAGAAAAACATTGCCCACTTCATCTACGGTCGAACAGGTTTTCAAATCCGAATACATTTCCTTCAGCACGGAATACAATCTTTCCATATTGCCAAAAACAGATTGGATTTGTGGAGAGACACTGAGCCTTCGAAAATATTTGACATAGTGCTGAAAATTTTGAATAAATTGAAGGATGATTTACATAATATGAAAAAAGGGATCAAATTCGTATAAAAGTGTGCTGTAACGTGTTGTCTTCCAGAATTTTCTAATATGTGGATTTGGAATAGGAATCGGCCAACCATGATAATTGCTTATTAAACGCTGCAGTTATGTGGTGAGTTTGTTTGCTGGAAGTTCCCTGTAAGGTCTAGTGTTTGTTTACAAAAATTTAAGAAAAGTTATAAGTTGTTATGTGTTTGTCAACTTGTATCAGACAAGCCCTGAACCTTAACTATGATCTAAAGGGGATACAACTTAGAACAACTGTTTTGCAGCACACTCTATTATCATTTTTCTTACATTTACATTGGCATTTACTAAAATAAGATCTATTTCAACGGTTGTCAGCAGTTGGGTTTTATGTAATATATGATTGACATGAACTCTGTCATGTGAATTGTAGGACTTATATTTTTTTTTTCAATATACTCCAATATTCTATAATACGTATTAATTTTTGTTCATTTAGGCATTCTTAACTTGTTGCACTGGTTTCTTTCAAAAATGAAATATTATTCGAATATATTTTAAATATTAAAGAAAAATATTTATTTTTGAATATTTATTGTAAATCTTTTAAATATTTAAAATATTGTGTAACACTCGTGAAACTTTGTACATATCCGTCCAACTTTAGCAAAAAAAAGGCAACGAAATCACATCTTTGATATTGTAGAAACTATAAATCGCGTTTTATCAAATAACCTAATTTTTAGAACGCCATTGCTTCCCAAATATAAGTACTTTACTATGGGCAAATGTCAAGCCAACGTAAAATTGGAACTTCTAAGATTGTTTAGTAAGTAATTCGTGTCTTTACATAAAACATAGGGCATTATGGTGTTCTAAACACATACGAAAAACGGGGAAATTGAAGCTTGAAGCTGATATTTATTTGCATAAGCCACACTTGCAGAAAATAGTGAAGGAAATTAGAATGAATCATACATTAAATCGGTATTGGATGGTATTGATGTATATATGCCATTTTGCAAGTTAGTTAATAGCTATGTATTGTGTGATTTAGTATTTAATAATGTACTAATTTGATAACCGGTTTAAATAATAATCGTAATGGTATTTTTTTTTTATAGCAGCAGTTGGAAGGTGTCACATCAGATCAACTGACAATTTGACAGATCAAAAGTATAAATACGCAATGTCCACCGTTATACATATATCTATTAATTTTTTTTACATGTAGTAGCTCTCCTACGTAATTACTCCCTACTTTGGACATGTGAAAACTTGTTGCATTCCTTTACACTGTTGAAAATTTTAACACTTTTTTGACTAATTTAATAGTCAGGAGAGGTCCACACTGTTTTCGTGTTATTTTGTCGAGAACTATAGAAGTTTAAATTTGACGAACAAAGATAGTCAAGTATTGTCTATTGCTAAGGGGTTATTTTGTCCAACTAACACGTGGAATTATGATATACTTCTAGTCACATTTTATTTGATCTAGACTAGACAAATTTACTAGCTGTTTAACTAAATGAATCCGATCTATTGGATGATTTAACACCGTTTTCTAAACACAACGTCTTTTTAATATGCAACTCCTATTTCTTAGTGCTATAATATTCTCTCTTTAAGACGTTTTCTCAATTATAAATATACAGAGCCACTCATTCAAAATTTTTGTTTCAACTAAACGTACTAATTTTAAAATGATTTTTTGAGAACCATTATAAAATTAAGTGAATGTTTATGCTATTTGATTCAAATCTGAACTAATTACGTAAATAGTTGTTCCCAATACATCTTTAAGATGTTGAAATTTTTTATGCCCACTGGAATTAACGTTTAATAACACAAGGTTACACTTTGCAGGTCAGTCACATTTGGTGGTTTGTTTGGATATGTTAATACGCAGAAACAAACTCGAAAACAGATGCACGTGCAATGCAGGTGGTAGGTATAATGCAATACTGTATTAGATTAGGTGGGGTTTCTATATTTCTATCCGAGGGAAAAATTCTGATTGGTTGATGCTTCTGAATGTCTAGAGAAAATAGTAAATCCTCATATCTGAACAAAAAATTCGCACCAAATTCTAGTAATTTTTGTTCTACTAAACACATGTAGTCAATTCGTCTGGCAAAGTTTGTAAAAATCAACACTAAAATATTTGACTACTGCAAAATTAACTCCAACACCGTAATATTTTCAACAGTGTATTGTTGAAATGTGCAACATCAGAATTATGAGTTTGTATTTTCTCCATGTAGATGTAGAATAGGAAAGACCTCCAAGCATTGAAACAAATAAGTACTAAGATTTCTAGTTTTAATAGTTGAGTTCTTAGACACGTAAATATCCAATGACTTCGTACTACAAAAGATTTGATTAATTCAGGATAACTGTTTGGGAAACACTTGGGTCCTATTATCAACCAAAGACCGTATGAATTCCGTAAAAAATAAGAAGGACGTATTACCTAAATGTGCATCGCTATCTCCCTCTAAAAAAGGAAACATATTTACAAGTGTCTTCCCTACGCCTACTTGACCCTTCCAAATACCAAGAATTAGCGACGAATGTGGATCTTTTCCCTTCTACCCTCATAAATAAATTAAACTGGAGTATTGCAGAGGTGCAGCCTCTCTATTCAATGTTATTTGAATGTTTTTTTCCATATGTATGGTTTCGTATGCGTCTAAGTCTTTCGGTGACTGTACATTTTTCCCTAATTCAAGTTTTTTTTTTTATGTCGGATACGGCAAATCGATAACATGCAATATGTTCTTTGAATCTGGTTGCGATCGCATACTTTATTTGTCCAATATAAATTTTAGTACACCCATTAGAACCGATTTTATAAATGCTTGATCATTCGTTATACATATCTTTTGGGTTAAGTTTAGTTCTTATATTGCTATTAACAAATATCTTTTAGTTGTTCCTGCAAAATTCAAAAAAAAATAAGAGATTTTTATATACTTACTGACAAGTAAAATATTAATATGAAAATACGTGTAAAACAAATATTAAAAATTCATATGTATAAAATATTTAAAAAAAACTGTAGTTTATGAATTATGATAAAAACACAATATTTTTAAGTTTTTATATTTATTTAATATTTTGGTGTTACTTGGGATAACTGTAAGCCGGAACTAGTTCTAGAGTGAATTAAATCCATACCATAATGAAACTAGAAGAACTTAACAGATATACGAATTTGAAATTTTGTCATATCCTTGCTTACAACATGGACTTTTACCGAATATTAGAAAAGCCTTATCCCTTACCTCAATAACATGAGCCATCTTATTCAAACAAGCCCTTTCGGTATCAATCAGTTCTTTTATTATCATGGAAATTCTGAAAAGAGATACAGTGAAACTCATTTTAAAGTTAAAAATTAACCTCATACATGAACATTCCACCTTTCTTTGTCGTATCGGGTGCGACTTCTGCAAATATTTGTCCTTGGAGCCTCTCCGTTTTGGGATTGTTGATCCTGAAAGATTTTGGTAACGTCATTGGCTTAGTTTCAATACGTTTCGATAATTCGCGACTTAGTTGATTCTTAAACGTCTGTGATCTTTTCTTGAGCGGAGGTTTTGGTGGCATACTCGATTTGGTGTCATCGACGCTCATCGAAAACTGAACTTTTAGACCACGTACTTCTTCAGTACCCTGAGAGGTTGCTTCATCCTCAACTGGTTCTCGAATCTTTCGAGTTGTTAATGGTGGAAGGGTATCTTTAGATTTGATTACTCTGAAAGACGTGTGTTTGTCGACCTCCTCAAATTCGTATCTTCGTCGATTCGTCATTGGCGGAACACGTCTAGTTTTAGCTGATTCGTTTCTGTCGTCAGGTTCCTCGTCTTCATCACTGCTGCGAAACGACATTACAGTCTCGTAAGTTAAATCGCTCGTTTCGGCACAAATATCGTCTTCACTCAAGAAGAGAATGCGTTCATAATGTTCCTTGTCGTCTGAATCGTCACTTCCCGACTGCGAAGCGTATTTTTGAGTAAATTCCTGCGACTGAAAGGTGCTGCAGTTGGATTTGGTTCGCGGCTTTGGCGTTGGCCTGTTAGATGTAGCCATTTCTTTGTAATCCGAGGTGGTTTTGAGATTAAATTCTTTTTCTTTATTTAAACTGGTCATAGATTTCTAAAATATAAATGAAAGTTTACATATACTGGGTAAGTTACGTCGAACAAAACCAAGCAATAGGAGTGTATCGAACATTGTCAATTTATAAATTAATAAGTTTTGTTTCAATTCGGAGATAAAAGTGGAATTTTTGAATTATTGATATAACAATTACATCTTAAATAAAATATTATCGCTACTTGAATACAAATATTTAAGAAAAGTTTAAGTTGTTGTGTGTTTGTCAACTTGTACCAGACAAGAACCGAACCTAAATCATGATCCAAAGAAGGTGTAATTTAATGCAATTGTGATCAACTATTTTGCGTGTGTGCAACGACAATAGATTGTGAACACCATCACCACAATCTGTTATCATTTTCTGTTGTCTGTAGTTGTTTTTAATAAGATTTCCAACACTTACATAGATAAGAATAAAGTGGGCTTATATGTATGATATCAGAAATGTTTACAATATTTTTGTAGAGATTAAAAATCTTTTGAGATTATAATTAAAGTATGAATATTCGAAATAAAACAACACTTTTCATTTGTTAAGTAGCAGATTTAACTTGGAAGATGCGCATTTGTATTTTTACCGATTTATTCGATAAAAATTAATTTTGAAATGAAGAATATTAAGTGATTGATGAATTAAATATTATAATGTATGCTCATTTTACGCGGTTTTATCGAATGAGAAAATTTTTTTGAAACACCAAATGCTATTTTGGTACCGGACATTATAACTGACGCTGATGGTTCGTTACTTTGTGGTATTCGGTGTATATCATAATTGATTGGTATTTATTTTTGGATTTATTTTAATATACGTATGAATATATACAGTGACCGGCAGAAAGTGCGCAGCATATGGGAAATTTTTTTGTCTTTAATAATAATAATAATATGTTTATTTATTGTATTACAATACAATAATCGTCAAGTAAAAAAATAAGAATATATACAAACAGGAGAAAATACATCATATATACAGACATAGTGTAAATAACGTAGGACATTGTATACACATGCATGACAAACACTTAATTAACAAATTCAGAATTTAAAAATTCCTCAATTGAATAAAAGGCTCCATTCAGTAAATGCGCTTTTAAAGCTATAATAAATCTGTTGCTTGAAAGAAGTCGTATACTATTTGGCAAATGATTGTAAATTTTTGATCCCCAAAAATCCGCGTATTTTTGAGTGGCGCACACTCTATGGTACGGTACTATTAAAAAGTCTTTTTTACGGGTGTTATAAGAATGTGTGTCTCCATTTTTATTAAATTTTGTTTGGTTAGTGTGTATATATTTGCTAACAGTGAGTATATATGCGCACGGCAAGGTGAGTAACCGTTCCTGTATAAATGCTTCTCTACATGACTCATTCCATTTTAGGTTGCATAGAGCCCTCACGGCGCGCTTTTGGAGAAGAAAAATGCGCTGAGCCTCGGAAGCCATCCCCCAAAACTGTATGCCATAAGTAGCTACATTAAGAAAATTTGCAAAATAAGTCATTTTTGCAGCTTGATAGGTGGACAGATATCTCATTCTCCGCACACTGTAAACTGCACTAGACAGCTTAGTGGCCAGCTGACTTATATGCGTAGACCAAGTGAGTTTGCTGTCAATATGTATGCCTAATATTTTAATGCTGTTGTTACTTGTACTTCTATTTAGGGTCAGATCAAGGTGTTCTGTCTTATTTGGATTGAGCTTCAGCTTGTTAGCTGCGAACCATGTTTCCGCCTCTGTCATAATATTTAGAGCTCTTTCGTGCAATTCAACGTTACTTTGGCTTTGGTGACAGCGTTGTGACATCTGCATATAGGCACGTTACATCAGCAGAGATATTTACTGCCACATCATTAATATATATGACAAATAGTAGCGGACCCAAAATAGATCCTTGGCGTACTCCGATTACGTTAGTATTTATTGCAGACATATGTGATCTCACTTGAACTATTGCTGCCTTCTGACAGATAGGACTTCAGCAGATTGTATGCATTACCTCTAATGCCGTAATAATACAGTTTTCCGAGCAGCAATTGGTGGTCAACGGTGTCGAACGCGCGACTCAGGTCACAACATATTAAGGGA
This sequence comes from Protaetia brevitarsis, assembly GCA_004143645.1. Taxonomy (NCBI): domain Eukaryota; kingdom Metazoa; phylum Arthropoda; class Insecta; order Coleoptera; family Scarabaeidae; genus Protaetia; species Protaetia brevitarsis. Next base: position 1,396,979 of record RXPK01000025.1, on the reverse strand, counting down.
TGTATTCTTCGCTATCTAGTGCTTGTAATATCGCATTTATTACATCGTTTAGCCCCGTAGTAATAGATTTTCCTTTGCGAAAACCATGCTGGGCTTTAGTAATGATGCTGTTTTTATCGAAAAAGTCGGTCAATCTGTTTGCGATAATTAGTTCGAACAGTTTAGAGAATGTTGGCAGAATGGATATGGGTCTATAATTTTCAGGATTGCTACTATCACCCTTCTTATATACTGGTAGTACTTTTGCAATTTAAATTCCTTGGGGTACACTCCTTCCATAATGCAACTATTTATGACAGTAACCAGCGACCTATAATGCTTGGAGCAATTTGTTTCAGTAATTTCGTTGAAAAACCGTAATAATCCTGTGTGGTCTTGCATTTGATTTCATCAATGGCTTTTTTTATCTCATTATAGGTTACTGGGGCTATATAACACGAATTCACTGAATGAATGCTTATTTTCGTTAAAAGTTTGAACGGATCCTGGGTTGCATCAGACATTTGTACTTTTTGGGTTGTGAAGTACTGATTCAGAGTGTCGGGAGAAATATCTATATCGGGGGGTTTGCTTCTTTTCCCTGTAGTTTCGTTAATTATTTTCCATATAGTTTTTTGTTTATTTTGGGAGTTTTCAATTTTATTCTTATAATTATCCTGTATTTCTTTATTTAATTCTGATTTGTTCAGTAGTCTGTAATTATAGTATTCTTGGAGCACAGCTTTATTTTTAGTAACTTTAGCAATAGTCGCCAATGCATCTAATCTGTTTTTAATGCTCATTATGTTTTCAGATACGCTGTGCTTTCTATCATTATATACAGTCTTTTTTCTTTCAGGAAATGAGTCTTCATAATATTCCGTCATTACGTTTATAAACACCTCACACATTTGCGCAGAGGATTTTCCTAGCAAAACATCGTGCCAGTTGTAAGAGTTGATTTTGTTCATAAATTTATTTATGGTGACCTCATTGAATGTTCTTGTAATTACAGTATTTTTATTTCTAGGTGCTTTAACTTCATCGCATTTGTAGCTGAGTATATGCGCCAAATGGTCAGCTAAATGTAAATCAACAATAATTGTTTCATATTCATCTTGATCTATATTTGTGAATATATTATCTATGCATGTTTCGCTGGTCGCTGTTATTCTAGTAGGCTCTTGATTTGTAATATTAAAATTATAAGAACGAAATAAGTCCATTAAGTGGTCTCTATTTGTTGTTTTAACTAAGAAATCAACGTTGAAATCTCCAGCAATAAATACTTTACTATCATGTACTGAGATACTAGTTAATACATCTGATAAAGTGTTCAGAAATGTGTCAAAATTTCCGCCAGGTGGTCTATACACCGATACTATAATTACATTTGGTTTATGCAATTTTATGGCGGCTAATTCTATATCCATCTCAACGGACAAACCATTAACATTGTGGAGGACTTCATACTCATAGTTACGTTTAACAAGTACCATAGCTCCCCCGTGTATGTGGCGTTTTCTACAAAAGGCACTAGCAACTTCATATCCAGGAATCATATATTTGTGGTTCGATGAGTTACCCAACCAGTGCTCCGTAATGCAGACAATATCAATGGTATTATTATTCAGCTCAATATCGAGTTGGTCAATTTTATTTAATATAGATTGAATATTGATGTTCATTAAGAAGCTATTATATTTTGGATTTACTTGGGGATCGAAAAAATTGAAATCTTTTAACTATAATATTATTTGGCCACACTTCGCTTTTTTGTAATTCTTTTAACAGATTAAAGTCAAAACCTATCTTAAAGGATTTATTTATGCTTTTATTTTCTGTGTGTTTAGCTATTTCATTGACGACAAATTTAGTATTTGGAAATTTCTCATTTAAAAAAGATTTGAATTTAGTAGATCTCTTCTCTTACAAAATTACCTCTGCATGTCTTGAAACTAATATAACACTCACCAAATCTACCGAAAATTGAGTTGTCGAGGGAAGGTCAAAAATATAAAACTACCCTAAGAGTAAAGTATCTCAGTTTTTCGGTTTAGAAGGTTCTTTTATTAATAAATGTTGCTACAAATTGAACGCTATATCCAAATATGAAGTTTCACTTAATTTGAGCAAAAAATAAGATTTAGTCGTTTCTTCGGAATTACCCTGTATACAAGATTGATCGAGATTATACAGTTGTCATATTCTATTCTGTGTTTACTCTCTGAGAGAAAATCATGCATACTATATCAAAATTAATTAGTTCCAAAAATATTATAGTCTTACAAAAAAAAAACTTCAACATGGAAATTATTTTTGCTGCACAATATGTTTCCAAATTACACAAAAAATAACATCTAATTCAAATGTTAGTTTTTAGTAATTGTTAGAAAGTCGCAATTAGTTTAGCTTTGTCTTTCTTTTTATCTCGGTCTTAATGTTAATCACCACAAGCAAAAGAAAAAATAAAATACAATGCATTTGCAATAATGTCAACAACAGATGCTAATTAACCTAAAGAATAAACGTTGAACATCTAATACATGTCGTCTTCCGTTTGGTTTACATTTTATTGATGTTCCGCAAAAAAAAAAAACAGGATTGATTTTCACCATACATTGTCTAATTACATTTTCTAAGTGATCAATATTTCTAAATGGTTGAAATTTGTAAACGTTGTTTTTTATGTAAGCCCAAAAATAGAAAACCATTGGACTTCGAAGAGGAAAAGAAAGAAGGATTTGGTAGTTTTGGGACAAAAAAACATTGAAAATGTGGGCTATGTTGTAATTATTTTGTTTTATGTTTATTTATTCCAAAACAAAACAAGTTGTGTAGCAAAAATAATTCCCATTTTGAAGTTTTCCTTTTCAAGCCTATAAAAATTTCTAAAAACTAACTAATTTGACATAGTATGCATGACTTTCTCTCACAAATTATACACAGAATAGGATATGACTGCTGTATGACCTCAATCACTTTTGTATAGAGGCTAGTTCCGCAAAAATAATTAAATCTCATTTTTTGCTAAACTTAAGTGAAACTTGAAACTGAAAATTTGGATGTAATGTTGAAATTGACACAACATTTACTAATAAAGGAATCTTCTAAACTCAAAAACTGAAATACCTTACTCTTAGCGTAGTTTCATATTTTTTACCTTCCCTCGTATGCAATAAAATTTTCGGCAGTTTTGATGAGTATTATTTTAGTATCAAGACAAGCAGAGGTAATTTGTAAGAAAAAAAGATTTACTAAATTCAAAAATTAAAAAAATTCCACATGCTGCGCACTTTCTGCCGGTCACTGTATATCTTCCACTGATGATAATTATCCATTTAATTTTTTAATCATTGACAGCACTATAATTTTTTTCTTGCATTGACGTTTAAGAGCCTGAAGATTGACAGTTTTAACCGAAACGTGTAGTTAATGCGTTCAGGCATTAAAACAGAGAATCTGTATGGACCAAATATCTACTTTACCATTTGATTACATGTATTTTTCGATTTTATGATAAAAGTAGAATTTTTCATATACTGATCATAGTACGACACACAATGATTGTACAATACTTACAGTATCGGGTATTAAATCGTTCATTTCGGCACCAATATCAATCTCGTTCAAGAAATGAATGCGTTCATATATTTTCTCAACGTCCAAATCGTAATTTTTTGATTCTGCAGTGTGTTTTTGCGTAAATTTCTCTGACTGCAAGGTGCTGTCCTTGAATTGTGTTCGCAGCTTTGGCGTTGGATTGTTACTAGCGGTAATATCTTCGTAATTTGGAGGTAGTTTTAGATTAAATTCCTTTTTTTGGTGTAAGTTAGTCATGGATTTCTAAAATGTAAATGCATGTTTACATATATAAGGTGAGTCGAGTGAAACAAACCAAACCTTACAAATAAAAACTAATTTATAAGTTAATAAATAAAAAAATACAATAAAATGCATACAAATGTATTTAAATTGAAACGTGCCAGAGGACGCGCTGGCATTAAAAAAACTACGCATGGCTACCCTTCTTATACTTCAGTACCGGAGGAGATGCCATGGGAGAATGTCGTTAAAATGCCCTCTACTTCAATATGCATGTTTATTTGGTTTAGTTTCAATGATATCGTGCGCATGAGACTCTTGTACATCAATTATGATCGATTTTGTATGATAAAGAAAACATTCAAGTGCAAACAAAAGTGATTTTATTTAATAAAAAAATTCTAAATGTGAAATCGTGTAAAAACACATAAATAAGGATATTATAAATCTTAGGTAAGTTAAATGTGTTCGTTTACAAATAACAAATAACAAATACGATTTTGTCAGTAATTTCACTTTTTTATTTCACAAATTACTGAATATCGGTTCATGCCGTAAACACATATCAACTATTAACATTAACAACTAGCAACTTATAAAAATTACCCTCGATTCTTATAAGTATAATAAGATTTAGATTAGGATTAAAATACTACGTTTATTTTTAGGTTGATATGGACGAGGAATAGCTTTGAAGGGAATCAAAGCTATTCCGCATCAGGGCGGCAGGTCGGAACAGGACATCTAATAGCCCCATTATGGCTCTCGTACTTCAAATTGTGGAGAATGGCTCAATCAGAACAGAAACATATTTATTTATTTATTTATTTATTTTCATTCTCTTTCTATAGTACAAAAAAATTGTGTCGAAAGCGTCAAAAGGTAAATAACAAAAATATACATAAAAACAATCACATAAAGTATCCCTTTAAAACGGGATTTGTAAAATTAGATAAAAAAAATACATAACAGTATCACAGATGACCTGAAATTATATTACCTATTGTCTCTTTAAAAAAGTCCTCTACATTATATAGTGCCCTTTGTTTTAAATAGTTAATAATACATTTTTTAAATTTTGTTTGCGGGAGTGATTTTACTGCATCAGGTAGATGATTATATATTTTTAAGCATTGGTGTATTATGTTTTTTTGCACTTTACTTAGATGCGTGAATGGCGGAATTAGTTGTTTTTTACATGCACCTCTAGTGTCTCTACCATGGTCTATTTCGTACTTTTGGAAAAACTCACTATAGTTTTGTTTAGTGAATACCGTATATCTCGGAAAAATCGTTGTTGGAGAAAATTACCCAAAGGTCATAGGTAAATTTGGATAAAATTAATCTAATAAACTTTGTTTAACAATTAACAATCATTTTTAGGTTGGAATTTGGAATAAATTGGATTTTATCAAAATAGCCGTTAAATTTTACAAAATTAACGGCAAATCTTTCGACAGGAGGACAAACTGCCTCAGAGAGTCCGTTAATTTCACCGAAGTGAGGAGAATATAAGATATTTATTACATGAGAATACCCACGTGTCCAAATGGAATATGGAATGTTTGCAGAAAATTAAAATAAATAATTATTGCAAAATTCTGGAATCACCTTACATTCATTATAAGATAAAGGTAGGTGTCTCTTGATAATGAGAAAAAAACATTTCAAATTTTTCAATACTTATTGTTATGTCAAATTTTACAACCTTAAAATTAATTACTGTACAAAGAGTATGCAACCTGGCATATACGTGAATTTTTGACCAAATCGAATTCTAGTAATTTTCCCTGTCCTTTTATTGACAAATCAATGTACTTGGATTGCAAACACATATAAAACCATTATTAGACTAAATTTAAGTAAAATAAGTTTACTGTAAAAAAGAATAAAAATGTTCATTCGAACTGAAACTTGATCCAACTTTGATCTGTCAATATACTATTCAAACTCTAATATTCAATATTGATGTGTAGGCATTTCACTACTGATCATCTTTATTTCCTTCGTGAAGGAAATATTCTGAAAAAAAATGTCCTTGCTGGACTTGTGTAATGCAGATATGTCTCCTACATCACCTGGATATCGTCTGACTGTTTACTGTTACATTTTATGTAAAACTTGTAACTTTACACTTAAATAATATCAAATGCTTATACCATGGCAATATATATTAAATTAAGTTAAATAATTAATAAAACTAAATTAAAATAATTATTTGTTATAACATTAATTATATTTGACAAGTGTGGTAGGCAATCAGTTATGCATCAGTGTATACATGATTTTTAATTTTACTGATAAAATTGTAATCAATTTAAATTGTTGTTCTTTCCTTCCTTTCTGAAGTCGGACAAATACTTTTTCTTTCAGGTAAATTCATAGAAGGCACAGTATCTTCTTTTAATATTTTATTCTTTTGAAATACGATTTAATAACTCATATCTTTAATTGTCGTTCATAAATTGCGTCACGAAAATGTTTAAAACATACTCTGGCTGATTTAAAATAAAATTATCGGTGTGTCTACCCCAAATAACCAAATTTAAATCTTCAGCAATTGTATTTAGTAGTTTTAATATTGAAACATTTTATATTATACATTAACTCATCTCATCCCAGTGGTGCGTTTGCGCACCACATTTTCAAATTTTTTTTTCCAACACTAAGCGGTATTAATATTTCATTTGTGGCTCAAAATGTGTTACACAGTTTCTATTATATTTGGAAAAAATAAACCTGCTCATATAGTATGAATATTATGAAGTTTTATTTTCGCTTAAAATAACATAAAAAATTAGTTAGTAACACGGGGTCAATCAATAGTGAAAAAACACTATTTGCAAATGGGATTTACAATTTTTGCTTATGTACGCATAATGTCTTTTAGTATACCGTTATTAAGCATACATTATTTTTCTATTAGAATGAATAATAACAAAATTTTTACAACAAATAATTGAGTGGTGCATTTATGCACCACTGGTGTGATCCAATATTTTTGAAACACATTGTAACACGATTTCGATATGTAATATAAGAACTTAGATTACGCATATACGTTATTATTATAGCTTTTATTACTTATTTTATATATTTGGCTTCAAAAAAAAACAACATTTAGCTCCATCGACCTCAATTTCCACTTTGCCTGCCCCAAAATGGATAAAGGAGGGGATTGTCTACACCCATTCATCTGTCTCTAGCGAAGCTATTGATAAAGAACGAATCAAGGTAGAACTTTTCGGCAAGACACCTTTAGAAGTTTTTTTCGTTTCTTTGACGACGAAGTGCTGAATATGCTCATAAAATATTCCATAAAATATGCTTACGACAATAATCGCTTTGACTTTCTCCTAGAAAGACATGAATTGTTAAACTTTATCGGCATATTATTATTTTCCGGATATCATTCACTACCACAAACGCCCTATATTGGTCAAATGATGAGGACAAGGGAATTGACTTGATAAAAAAGTGTATGAGCACACAGTAAGAAATAGCGCCAGTGTTAATGTTCTTAGTGTTAGGGTTGATCAAATAGAGTTAAAATTGTAGTGTATTTATACACTTTGATTTAACACTAAAAAAGTAGTGTACATAATTACACTAAAAAAAAATTTTAGTGTGAAATAATTACACTAACAGGCTACTTAGTGCAATTCAACACTGGCAGAGTAAAGTATATACTCTATCAGTGTAACAATAATCAATTCTTTGGAGTGCATATTGTATTTCGCGCGCTGTAATAACACATGATCTGTTACGATGCGTTCTGATTGGCCAGAATAGTTGTAACGGTTTAGTGTTCAGTGCTTCAGTGGACAAGACCTACATATGTAGGTACATCAGCCGCCAATACGCTATTCTAGTTAGGTTATGTATTACATACGTGCTGCAGTAAAATAAAAGGTAAGTGATTTGCTATATATTATAAACAATACATTTATTTAGAATTGTATTATAGGAGGATATCATCAGAAAGGTAGAAAGTAAATAGGTCGAGATTCTTATCAATTTTCTGATTAATAAAGTGTCGTAGTGTTGAGTTACTGCATCGTCAGTAGAAGAACATCTGATAGCAAGGATGATAAGATGTTCAACATGTTCAAAAAACTACTCTCGTGTTTAGTCGATTCGTTTAATTTCAATATTTGAGTTTATTTTTATACTATATAAGTACTGTATATGTATAAAATTATTTTATGTCGGAATAATTACGTTTTATCTCAACGAACACAGTCGTTGCTTTATTCATTAGTGAATAAGGAACTTAATTTATTTTCCTTCCGTTACGGTAGTATTGATAAAACATTTAATAGAGAAAATTACCTCTTTCTAGAGTTAACAATCACTATTGATGTTGTTTAATGCACACTAATAGTGGTCTTACGATCTACACTAAAAAATTAGATAAACACTAAGAAGCAGTAACATTCGCACTAGTAGTGATATACTATATTTACACTAAGGCATATTAAATATCCTCTAACTACTAACACTACTCTTAGTGTTAAAAAAATTACACTATTTAGAGGGACCTCCATGAACTCGGCGTAGTGTAGTTCTAGTGTTACAAATTTCTTACTGTGCAGAAATAGGTTTCAAAATATAAAGCAAAATTTACATTGTTCAGATAACAATAACTTAGACAAAAATGATAAATGTGCTAAACTAAGACCATATTTAGACATAATCAATAAAAAAAGAAATACAGTGGGGAATATTTACTAACAACCTTTCAATTGATGAACAAATGGTGTCATATTTTGGTAGGCATTCTTGCAAAATGTTTATCAAAGGGAAGCCAGTAAGGTTTGGCTTCAAGATTTAGTACCTCTGATGGATATTTGTTTTATTCATTGCCATATGCAGGAGCTAGTGGTAGCAACTCTCAATGGCAGAACTCTCCACTAGAACATCCAAAAATATTTTCTAAGCGTGAGAGGGGTTCCTATGAGTCGGCATATGACTCTAATACCAAAATTTCTCTTGTCCGCCGGAGCGACAATTCTACTGTTACCATTTGCAGCAATGGTATAAATGTACAGCCAATAAATCGCGTGAAGCGATATAATAGGAAAGAGAAAAAGGACACATATGTAATTCAACCTCATGCCATTGCTGAATATAATAAGTATATGGGTGGGGTTGACCTACATAACAATGGAATTGCAAGCTATAGATTTTAGGGAAAAAGAGGTGGTGGCCTGTCTTTCGTAATTCTTTGGATAGTACAATTGTTAACGCTTGGAAGTTGTATAACATCGCCAACGATACTAAAATATCACAACTAGATTTTAAATCGTATATAGCTTTATATCTTCTAAAAATCGAAAAAACCTACGTCTCCCGAAATGTTCCTCCCACAATTGATGAATTTCGCTACGATCAGCAGGAGCATACTATCGTATCGCATGAGTCTAAAGCAAGGAAAAGGTGCAGGATATGTCATAAACATACTATTTACGTCTGCGAAAAGTGCAAAGTGCATTTACATGTAACTTGTTTTAGGGAGTTTCACAAAAAATAATTATTTTTCGTTAGCGGTACTTCCCAGTGGTGCATTTATGCACCAGTCAGAAATATTAAAAAATTTAAATTTGTTTATTCCGGCAAGTTAGCAACTATAATTTTGAGTGAATCTATTATTAAATTGAAAATCTAAACATTATAAATACATAGCAAGAAATACGTGTGCAATATATTTATACCACCCAAACACATCGTTTTTTATTCTTAAATGCGTGTTTTAGAAATGAGAGCATCAGTGCACTAATCGCAGACATTCGCTAACCTTCGATAATTTTCGCCACAATAAAATTAAATTAGCAACATTGGTACATAATAAAAATTATATGACATTCAAAAATGGACCAAAAACGACCAAATACTTACAGATTTATTTTTTAAACCATGTTTATCCATGCTCTTGTCCGGAAAATTTCGTTCAGCATTGTAATTATGGTCTGAATCATAATCTATTGTTGTTATCGAAATTGTAGAACGTGTATCTACCAAAAAATGTTTATTCTTTATGGAGGTTTTAAAATATTTCTTGTGTAGAATGTATTTTTCATGGACGAACACACATTAATTAAACCGAAATTAAGCTTACCAGTTTTTAATACTCTTTTGCTGCTTTTCGTAGATTTAGTATCTTCCTTTGGTGTATCTCCAGTGTGGTCAACGTAAAATCTACTTCTTAAGTCCTTAAACGATTTAGATCGTTCAAAATTTTCCATACTCACATAAACAGCCTACCACTACGCTATTAGCGATGGAGGACCTCACACAGCAATAGTACTACAGTTTTTATATTTACGTACTAAATTTTATTACGATAAATCAAAATCGTCGATCATCGTCATTAGATGATAAAGTGACATAACGGGGGAAAACAAAAATTCAATTCGAAGAAATCAACTAAACAGATACTTTACGTCAAAATTTGATGAAAAAAAGTTGGAAGAGCGTTGATAGCGCAATTGTTCTAGCTGAGACATTGATATAAATAATTATTTGATTAACATGCAAAACGTTGCCTGCATTTTATCTTAGCAAGATAAAAGATCTTGCAGATAACATTTTCGAGCTATAAATTCCCCACGATCAGCTTATTTGTTTTTATAATCTCCAAAAAGATGTTTACAAAACTTCAAATATGCAGAAAAAGCTGATGCCAAAGTACATTATCTATGTAAAATGTGGATATGCCATACTGTAACTTTGTTAAAGTACCTACGTAATTGCAATTTGCCATTTGATATAATAATATATGTATATAATATGTTATTGATAATATTGTATTAAACGATCAGTAAACTAATCTTTAAAAATCTGCCAACGATTGTCAATTGTTCTTTATTATTTATTACTCTTCTGATAAGACTATATGAATTCTATCGTATGAGTCACCCTAATATATAGGGTGATGCTCGGAACGCGTCCATTAAAAGTTTTTGACTTTGTAATGATATCTCGATTTTGAAACTTTGGGGTTAAGCATAGTAGGCTATGATCTCTTTAGAAAAAATAATTTCATCTATGCCACATTTCCGGTTACATGGATAGTCATGGCCAACTTTGATATTTTAAAGAGAAACCTATATTTTTTAGTGCATTTTTAGGTTCTACTAGGAATTTTAAAGCCAATTTTATAAAACATCTACCTACCTATGGGTTACCATTTCCAACTTATTTTGTGGAAAAAGCTCCAAAAAATATGATGCTGTAAGTGCGTATAGAGAAAGTTTTTATGTCGACTGAGGTGGTCCTGAACTATTTAACCAGGGAATAAAAAGTAAACAAAATTATATAGGATGTTCCATAATCTAGTGTTGATTTGGGGTAACTTCTTAGTATTAAAAGTATTTTTTTTCAAATGGAACGCAGTGTATTTTTTTACACCACGTGATGTAGAATTTAATCCTCTATCGAAAAGCTGTAGGTGTTCTTATACCTATCTCTAACGCTTCTTTTGGAATTAGCGATTTTAAGGAAATGTACTTTTTAATTAGTATTTAATTAATAGTAGGCGCTGAAAAACAGGTTATTATAATAACCGGCTTACTTTTATCATGTATGGCGCAGCATCACCGACAAATAACAGAATTCTATTATAATTGTTTTGCACAATTTCATTTAAACTATCAGTAACAATAGAAGTTACAATTTCTTCTTCTCGTTAACTTTTTCGGATACATGACATTCAATTAGGTAGGGCTTGTAGTGTATTGTTGGATGTAAAATTCCAATAACCACATTTACGATACAACGTCCGAAACCTTCTTAAAGTAGCCAGAAATTATTTTCAAAATCATTAATCTACAAATTGATAGAACTCATTATAATGCAGTAAAGACAATGAAAATGAAAGCAATGGACTGTTCTGTAATAAGAACTTGGGTACCTCTTCGAAAATAAAAGCTCTAGACTCTGAAGATAAAAAAACTACCTCCTAAGAACTTTACCAAAAAATCAACAAGAACTAAAACTAAACTCTCAAAACAAATTGCAATAGATTTAAACAATTAAGTGTTAAGTAGGATAGATATTACGCTGCTGTGCGTATACGATGACCTTATATTTACGCTGATTTTCCAAATAAAACTCACATAACTACGTATTGCTGTGGTCTGGCACCCCGGATTTCGAAAATTCAAATTTGTATTTTTATTTATCCCAAGTTATCTTTATCAATGCTACGCAAGAGTTTCCACAATCACTATTTTATTCTATTTTGTAAATAAGTATTTTTTAATTGAATTGATTTGATTGTTGAAATTATTTTAATTGGTTAGTTGTTTAAATTAAATTCATTTAGTAGTACATTTTGCGTTCACCAGTATTGTATATATTGTTCAATGTAACATTCTAGAATTTTCTTTGCGATTCGTGCGGCTGCGAGTGCACGCAGGAATTTTTATATGTATGCGACGTTTAACCCCGTGAGGCGCTCAGTTACTTGATTTGATGCCGAGAAGTAAGTTCATGTAAATTTTTATTTTATTGCTGCATTTTTGGTATTTCATTTTTATATTAAAATTTTGTTCGATTAAATTGAAAGTTATCTCATTAACAAGGAACTCTGTTATATAATAAGTGTTATTGTAATTTTTGTGTACACAATTTAGTTGTAAGATCTGTTATTATATATTTTGTTCTAGAAGGTTGTTTTTTTTTTTGTTTAAAGAGTTTAAATTTTCCGTTTTCTAGTTTTCTGATTTGATCTTTATAGTTAATCACCTCGGATAAGGTGAAAAGAAGCATTGTGCTTGTGTTTAAATTTCAATTTTCATATACTTGTTTTGTCCACGTTTAAGTTAATTTAGGTTGTTTTAAATTTTGAGACCACGTGGATTTTTTGTGAAATAGGATTTTCTTCTAGAACAAATTTACTTCTTTGCTTTGTTTAAAGGATTTGCATTGTGCTTTAGTAAATTGTAGATTCATGCAGGTTTTGATTTTAGCCAGGACTCTTAGTCCAAGGTTTGATTTTTCCTGTGTTAATTGTAATTAAATGTTTTTTTTTTTTTCGTTTTTTTTTAAAAATAAATTTTATGATTGTTAACGTCATTCAAGATTTCTGTTCTTTTATTTTTGAAAGTTTTTGAAATTTTATGAGTCAATTTTTCAAACGCCCACATTTTATTTTTCATGATTAGTTCAAATGTGAAAATAACCTTGAGATTATTAGTACTTTTGCGCCCTTTTAAAATTTTATCCTTTGAGCTAGCTAAATTAATTTTTTCATTTTTTTATAAATTCATTTTGCATTTATGCTGGTATCATCAGTACACAGCAGTATATACACCTGCAACACCGAGATAGCACTGTTAGGTGTGCCGCTTGCCCTACCAACGGCAACGGTGTGTGGTGGAGATATGGTGGCGGTCAAAAACCTGAAACCACCGCGCTTTGCTTATACTGATATGAACCAGTAAATAAAATCTTCAACTCCTTGTCTGTCATTTTGTGGAAATCACTCAAGTCGACAGAAGTAATGTCTTCAAACGGTTTCTTGCACTGTCAACCGTTGCATTGGCTTCAACTTCTGTGGCTAATGTATTCTCAACGTCCATCTGACTCTTCATTCTATTCTCGATTTTGTCGGAGTAACTAAGATCAGTTCTAAGTCGTTTTCCAAACTGATTGTGAAGAAAAGAAGCTATTTTGAAATAAATACCAATCTTCGAAAGCTTTTAATTATGTATTTTTTTTATCGAGAAGCTGGAATTTGTGCTTTAAAATTTATATATACCATGTATTGATTCAAAAGGCAGGTTAAAATGTGCGATATATTTACCTATTGGAATTAATCCAAAAATTTACGGAAAAGGACTCTCTGTACAATAAAAAACATTTTCATCGGGTTGTCAATAATGAAGATATCAACGTCAAAGTCTGGTCAGATCGCAGTGCTTAGAAATGCGACGTCGATACAAGCATCAGGTTGTAGAATGACTTAAGAAGTTCAAATTTTATCCCTTTAAAATTACATTTTTAAGCAAATTGAATGGGATGATTTTGACATGAGGTTGGAATTTTGTGAATTAATGACCGAGAGTTTTAATAGCGTCTCTCTTAAATAATCGAAACTTACTGCCAAATATCTGTTTTTCGGACGAATCATCTTTTTCATTGAACTGTGATGTAAATCGTCAGAATTGCAGCTATTAGAGTGACACCAACCCCCATTTAACGCGGGACACATACATAAATATATGGGTTGTTAACATTGACGATCATCTTCCTATTCATTGACGGAACATTAAATGGGCAAATGTATTTGAACATGCTGAACCATACAATCAATCCTTCGATCACAGAAAAATTGGAGTAGCATCCAGATTTGTTGGAGAATGAGATAGTATTTCAGAAAGATGGAGCGTCTCCACATTACATTGCCTTCGGGATAGTTGTATTGGTCGAAGGGGACTTATAGAACGGCCTGCCAGATCGTCGGACATTACACCACTTGATTTTTTTCTTTGGAAACTCTTCCTTACGAGGGTTTTGCCCAAATATTGTTAAAGAATACCAGCGAATAACTTCAGAAATGTTGCAAAATGTCGGGAGAGCATTTTAAGCAAGATTGCACTATTGTATGGAGGTTAATGGTCATCATTTTGAATATTTAATACGGTAAAATCCAAACCATTTTATTCTAATTGTGTATTATTACAAAGGTTGTAAACTATGCACTTTCTGCTTACTGATTAAAAGAAATGACTTTTTGTTACATGTTACTCTAAAAACAATTAAAAAACGTTTTGAATGAGTGGTCACAAGACCAACCTTTCCTATTCAACTTTTAGGGGTGAAGGCTCGACGAATGATTTTGACTTAAAGTCATCCTACAATTATTGTAATCCTTTATGGATACATATTATAGTTTCAGATTGACAATTTAACAAATATATTCAATGTTAATAATGAGATTTTCATCTTAAATTCTCATTCAATTATTCTTCCACTTATTAAGCATATATTTTTCACTAAAAAAAATATCAGGGATATCCCATTGGTACAGAATCACATTGAACGTAACTCAAGTAGCATATTTTTTTTCTTTTTATGGAAAGTGAAACTATTTCTTTGTTTAATAAACTCAATGATAAAAGCTCACCTGGTATTGATCAGATTTCGGCGAATATACTTAAAGAGTCTGAACACTTATTAGCAGCTCCGGTTACACATTTGATAAACAGCTCCTTTGAAGCAGGCATTTTTCCTTCCTGTTTTAAAACGTCAGTCGTTGTTCCTATCTACAAAAAAGCGATGCAAGTAAGATGTCAAATTACAGACGTATTTCTCTGACTTCATCTGTCAGCAAAATCTTGGAGTATGCTATGTTGGCACGACTTACTTCATTTTAAAAAAAGTATAAGTCCTCTCTGACTGTCAACATGGTTTTAGAGAGGGTAAATCTATAGTTAGTGCGGTCATAAGTATGTACACACATGTTGTCTCGCAAATAGAAAACACAGCTCCCTGTAGGCTTTTTTTGTGATTTGGGTCGTGCCTTTGACTGTGTACAGCACAGTCTTCTAGCACAGAAACACGATTGGATGGGCATCAGGGGTGCCGCGTTGAATTGGTTTATTTCATACCTCGCTGAAAGGAGGCAATTAGTACGCATCTCTGTAGCTAAGGTGAATAAAAAATGTATTTTTTCTTCCGGTTTGTTACTGGTAACAGTAGGTGTGCCACAGGTAGCTGTCCTGTCGCCGATACTGTTCTCGATGTTTATATGACATAGCCACTTTCTTGAAAGATTATAAAATGGTGATATATGCAGATGATACCACTGTATCAGTATACGATGACGTTAATAATATACAAGCAAAAACCGACTGTGCTTTAAACATGTTAGACACCTGGTTCAGTACCAACAAGCTGTGTCTAAACGCGACTGAAACAAAATATGTACCATTTAATCGAACGACTTGTGTTATGCCTCAATTGGCCCCCACTATTGGCAAGGAAACCATTGGTTCAGTTAATTCCATTAAAACTTTAGGTATACATTTTTCATCGGACCTAAAATGGCATGTTCACATTAATGATTTGAATTCCAAAATTTCGTCATCAATATATAAACTTCGTCATTTAAAACAAATGATACATTTAAATGTATTAAGAATAGTTTATCTAGCTGATATTGAGTCGCGTTTAAGATACGGTTTGTTGGTATGGGGTCTAGTCCCGCCATAACCAAAATTTTAATCTCTCAAAAAAGTGCTATTCGAGCCATGGTGGGAGTTTCTCACAGAACGTCATGCAGGCCTCTTTTCATAGATCTCAATCCACTTACGGTATCTCTGTATATGCTAGAAATATCTTTGTACATTCACAAAAATAAACAAAAGTTCGTGCGGGACAATAATGCTGTGCATGCTTATGGCATGCGTAATGCAGATATACACTTACCCATTCATAGACTAAGTCGAACTTCTAATAGTATAATTTGCATTGGGATTAAAATTTATAATAAACTCCCTTGCGCAATGCGCAATTTAACTCCTTATACATTTAAAAGTGAATTAAAAAGATATTTGATAAGTACACCATACTATAGACTGGAAGAGTACTTTAATAATACATTAGTTTATTAGTAATAGTCATTTAGTTAGTTTTAAGTTATAATTATTTTCTCATTTTTGACTTTATTCCATAAGTTTTGTAAACTTCTTTCTGGGAAATAAAGGATTATTATTATTATTATTATTATTCCTAGGTAAGATGAAACATATGTATCCTAATATCAACCGATTGTTACACATGTTTTTAATGTGACCTAAGATTAAGGTGTTTGACATAAGAGGCGAGCCACATAAAAAAAACAACACAGTTACATATAAAATACATAAAGAAAAAGAACTTACGCAACTTTATTATCTTAATTATAAATATAAAAAGCGAGAAATAATAAATACAAACACTAATAAATAAGTGGAAGGTTCTAAAACGCCCGAAGCTCCACACACACACTACATGGTTTTATAATTCTGTGGGTCGGTGTAAAACTTGCTGTTGCGTTTCGTTACATCTAAACATTAAATTAACAATTATTAACACAGCTTGATAGGATATATTGGTTTTTAAATTATTACTAACCGCTCTTCTGCTTTTTCGTTCTTCTTTTGACTTTGTCATTTGATTTATCTATTTGTCTGTCATCTAAAACATAAACTATATAAAATTAATTTACAATGAAGTAAATATTTAACTTGCCCGTAGGATTTGTGACGACTTTCTTGGCACTGCTTTCCCTGGAAACTGAAGTAGACAATGTGGTTTTAACTGAAAAGCGAATCATTAATAAAATTTTAAAATGCTTAACATTTCTAAAACTGTTTACCGTTATTGCTAATGTATGGTTGATTAATAAATTTAGCTGAAGAAATACTGTTGGTTCTACTGACGGACTTGTAGGATCTACTTTCGTCTGAAATATAAGATTCATTTATTATTGTAAATATAATTATTGATAGTGTAGTTCAAGGTTAGATTTGTAGCCATAAAATTAGAACTTGTTCTATATAAAATAATTAAAATACTTATAACCAAAATTAGTATGAAATAGGATTAATATTTTAAGATTAAAAAAGTATCTTTATGAGACTGCATCACCTTTAAATCTCTCCAATTGTTCCCATAATTTTCTTTTAATAAGTTTACCCCAGTGATCTCTGGTTTTCATATCTCTCGCTTCAAAGATATATGTGCCTGCGTCTTTGTATTTCTTGCATCTGGGATAATCTGCCAGCTGAAAGGTCAACAATTCGCCATCTACTATGGTTATGGATAGATCGTTCATCTGTATGCTGTCACAGTAAGTGAATGTTGTATGAACATCCCCTCTGAAAATAGAAAGGTAAGAATCAATTTGTTAATCAAATCATTGAAACAATGAACCGATAGAATGTGCCGCCAGGCGCGGTTCATGGTCTATTGCAAGAATCACCATTACTAGCAAGAGCAATGAAAGGAGAATAACCCTAGGAACGACCCCCAGGCGTCATCAGCGCTCCTCCGAGTGTATAAACCCCCTTTCATCACTAATCACATCTCAAGCTTCACGTTCAGTCACCTACTAATTGTAAGTGAAAGAATTCAGTTTGTGTGCCATCTAGGAGTATGTACCAAATTTTCACCCGCAAGCGACTGTAGCATAAAGCTGGCAATGCAGTCATTGAACTAGCTCGGATAATAGCCACTGTCATATGCCACCATGAGCCGTGCCTGGTGGCATATTCTTTCGGTTCATAATTTTTTTCGTTAACATTTTATTGAAACAAGTCATTTTCATTTTTGATTAAGTCAGTTTCGTTTTTGAAGACGCAGTCCAGTGAATATCATTAGTTGATTGCATTTTTGCGTGTGTACAGCCAAAAATTATTTGATAAACATATAAATACGTCTTTCTGAGTCTTGTATAAAACGTATTAACACACATAATAAACGACACAAACTACACTTTAAAATAAATCAAATACTTATATATAATATATTTTTTAATCGACGAACGCAGCACGACAAATTATTGTTATTTGTTTGTTGTGTATTAATACATTTTATACAATTTTATTCAATTTTACAATTAAATTTTTATAATTTTATGACATGACTAAATTTTAAACTTTTTTATAATTCCGACCTGAAGATGTCCCTTAATGGATGAAACCGGTAGTCGTCAACAAAGAATTTGTGAGAAATTGGACCATTTACTTTCATTACCTACTGCAATTTACTCACACAGAGTCAAAATCATGGATTATATTATTAAAATATTTATTTATATTTTTGACTTAGGGATTTTAAGTGGAACGCCCTATTCTCCATAAAATTCTATGACGATTACTACTAGGGTTTCCTACTTTCAACTGTTTTTAAGATATTACGATTTTTGTTAAAATTTTGACATTTACATTGTTGAATGTAATTGATTAATTCTCACTTGGTTTAAGTGTCAGAGGTCCACCACATTAAAATTAACAAGTACTAGTAATGTTTTACTAAAACGTAGTAAAACATTCTAATGGCATTATACAGGGTGTTTAAAATTTAGCAACATATCAAAGAATTTTGTAAGTCGAAAAATATTACTAGTTTCACATATGTTTGGCTCTGTGCTTGCTTGTTTTTATCAAATAAAAACTGTGTTCCAATTCGTTCTAATGAAATGAGACATACGCAAATAATAATGGGCTTATACTAGACCGTTGAAGAATCCCCAAAATAATGTTATTAATTTAAATAAATAATTTTAACTAATGTACAATCGCTGACATTATTATTTAGTACTCGAACGATAGTTATGTCCAAATTTAGTGATAATAAAATATCAAATTTTTACGTTTAAATGTAAATAGCCATCTTCAGAGCCTTGTTAAAGTCAACATTTTTGTCGACTTTGATAAGCGCAAACAAGGCTCTGAAGATGGCTATTCGGCCGAAACATGTTAGCCAGTAATTACATTTAAACGTTTTGATTCAGTTTTTTTACCCTTTGATATTTTATTATCAATTTTAACTAATATCACCTGAGCATCCTTGTTTAAGTAATGCAAACAAATAACAGAACACCATAACTTTTCTGGGTGTAAAACGCGTATACCCAGAAAAGTTATGGTGTTAAATTAATAAAATGTTCTTTCTTGATTTTTTGTTTTTTTGTTGTTATTAATTTGGGTTAAACCAACACAATTTCTCTGGTTCTATAAAAAATGAATTTAGCTTGAATTAAGCTGATTAACAATGAAGATTGTTAGTATTACAAGAAAGTTAAACGTTTTCTTTTCTCATCCAACTATAAATGCGGTTAGATAGACAAAGCATGAAGCATTAAATCTCATTACGTTTTCGGTTAAGGAAACGGAAGTATATCAATACAATAGTATCATTGCATCTATTTTTAGAAATACTACAAAGAAAAAACGGGTATATTTACTAGTCCCTACTTTTCTAATCAAGTGCTCTGATCTAAACATTATTATAGTAACTTTCTCCCCATATAGTATAGTAAATACGTTAAATAAGTTACATGTATTGCAGAAGTTGTCCGATAGATGGTACTTCTCTCATTTCATTCCAGTAACAGAACATATTTGGCACAAATAGCAAGGCAATATTCATCTGGTATGTTTACCAAATAACTATCTAACAGAAGTCGTAATCATTGAAAGAACGACTCACTACATCGCCGTAGTAGGCGGTGAAGTAATCCCTGTGATCACCCCGTAATACGCTTGGCTAATAGAGCATGAATTATTATTATTATTTAAAATAAAAATAAAATTTGAGAAATAAATTGAAACATTGTATTGACATTTTATATTCTGTCATACAAAGTCCAGCATGAGTTTTGCATAATGTCGAAATATATTGGGCAAAGAATAGAACTTTTTAAATTAGTTTATACGCGTGTTAAATTAGGATAGATAACTTGATCTTATTCATTATAATGTTAGATATTTATTTACGCGTGACAATCGCGACAAAAAAAAATTATAGAAAACAAAAAGATTTCATTGCGAAACTATTATTAGAGTGGATATTATTTTCAGTACTAAAGCCTCACGCAATCCCATATAAAGATAAATACAACACGAAATTGATTTTTTGCTAATATACTCTGATAAGATTAAGTTGTTATCAAGGTAAAGAGACTTATCACAAAAGCGGAGATGAATTCATCCAGTAAAATGCTTTCTCTCTACATTACGAACCTACTTTGCGCTTACCCTATCTGTTGCGTTTTCCACGGTGAATACTACCACTTCTTCGAATAAAAATATCACAATCTCCTGCCTCTTCGGTCTTATCATAATAAATTTCTCCCTATCGATGTAGGAGCCCTTCGTGTACAGATCCAAACTTTGCGGCACTTGCAGTATGGATTCAACGGCTATGGCGTCGTTCCCTTTCGTCATATTGGCTTTCAGTATCTCCACGGCGGGATCTAAACGGTCAGATTTCCTAACGGACTTCTGGAGATTCTCCAATAACAGGATGTACCTTCCCAAGCGTTGTATGGGATTCAATAAGTAGCTCATGAGATCCAGGCGATCTTTTAACTTCCTTTGCCTATCCTGCGTTAAGATTATTTTACATGTAGTTGTATTTTATGAACAAAAAAAAGGATAAAATAACTTACTTCTATGATGGTTTTATAATTGTTGAGCAATATGCGATCAGCTTTCGGTTATTTTTCATATAGATTGATACAGATTAAATAAACTCTTCTGCAAATACATTTTTTTTTAATTTATTCATCTGTATTTACATTATAAATTCTTACGTAATCTACGAATGTTAAAGCGATCGCTTCGTAGTCATTCGAACACAACACGAGCGCATGGTAGAATTCGATTGTTTGCCTGTAGATGGCCTCGATGTTTCCAAAAATCGTGTTGATCTTATGTTGTGACTGGGCGGGGAATTTCCGGAAATAATTCAAATAGTCCTGGAAAATTGAAGAAAAACGTGATTGTAAAAAGAATTATGATTAAGCGTCCCTAGAATTTAGATAAAATTATAACTAATTTGTTGGTAATTACTAATTTGGTTCTTTTATTTCTGTTTTTTCTTGGTCGGAAAATTTATAATAAATAAAAAATCTTGAGGTTAGTGACCTAATTCTTTGATTTAATTTAATTACATTGATCTTTCTTTTTTTTCATATTCAATTTCTTTCAATCATAAAATTCTTCTTTTCAAAGAAGAAGATCAATCCCACACAGCACACTTCGTTCGAAAGACATCCACTGAATGTATCGAACATCAAAACATATCCATATTCATTACAAATATTTTGAATTACATGTCCATGGGATATTCGTTTTGGTTATTACAATTGTTTATAAAATTAATAGAAACATATATAATACCAAAATAAGCGCAATTTGCCTGTTTTGAAGTTATTGATAAGTACATTAACTTTGTAGCAGATATCTTATGGAGATCTATTCGATGACAATTTGAACAAGGTCGAAAATGTTGTGTTTATACTCATCGTTAATCGTACCTGTCGTTATGTCCTCAGTTGGTAAAAAAGTTAAAAACGACCATCGTTTCAAAATCGAGATATCATTGCAAAGTCAAAATCTTATAACGAACGGGTTACGTGAAAAGGGACCAGTAACGTAGATAATGTAGATACCACTTCCCCAATTCATAGTTTGAACTCGTGAGTGGTATGCTGAGCAGTGGGCACAGTGCTGGAAATAACAAATATAGTATTTCCAATACTTTGTCCTACGATGATCATGTTTGTGACGAATTCTAGATGATGTGCTATTTGAATATCTAATAGGCGGACATTTGGAAATGTAAGAGCCATCCATATAATGTCTGTAACGTCTAATGTAGGTTATGAATATCCATAAAAAAATATCTAATGGATGTATGGTAGACATTTTGTGCTGTGTGGGATCTTCGCGTTTCATAGCATCGTAAGCTATTGGACATTCGTGTTTGTAATATTTGTACAACACGTATTTATATCTGTATACAAATATATGTTCTTTTGTGAAATATGGGAACAGATCTGTTCTAATAATACTTAATTATTGACAAGTGCTTATGTACACACATAATAATAATAATAAGTTCACTCGCTATATCAAATGGTAAGTTTTTAATAATGAATATAAAAACAAATTAATGTCATTTAAATACTTATCGATAATTGTAGGTTTTTTGAAAATGGAATAAAGTGATTCCGAAACATAAAATGAAAATTGCTTGGTTTAAATAATTTTAAGCACATAAATACCGGCGTTCCCAAACAGAAAGAAATAGTGAATTGCTAAAACTTAAAACCGTACACCATTAAAATAAATATTCATCTTTTTCAAGCGTCAAAATCAATGTAGTTAAAATTTAAGAATCAGGCCATGTTCTTTAGCTGATAAGAAAATACCGGCAATAAAGTAAAATAAACACGTAAACATCCACGCAAAAAATTGTAGCAATACGAACGGCTATTGAATCGATAGCGTTAAGAGAACATATGAGCGAATTTTAACATTGTTTGGAGTAAATGTTTCTAATCCTCTATAACAGGATTATAATATCCCATTAATTATTATTGTTACCTGCAGAAAATATAGAATTCTAAACAAATGTTAAGAAAAATAAAAGAACTATTTATAATATTTTAATATAATCGTAACCCAAGATACTCTGGTGTAGGATATATTTATTCTATGTTCTGCACACTATTTTCCACCTTCCTCTTCCTTGGCATATTTCTTGCCTCCTCCACACTCATCCCTCTTCTCCTTATAGCCTTTGCCACTGTATTGTCCAATTTTCTGGAGGTCGTCCTCTTCCTGTTCTTGCAATCACTCTTGCTTCCCATACTCTCCTCGTTTGTCTCGTTTCTCCCATCCTTTGAACGTGTCCCCACCATCCCAGCTGTTTTCTTCTAAGAAGTCTAATATTGATTTTGTTCCAATTCTGTCCTCACGTCTTCGTTCCTGATCCTGTTCGTCTTGTAATTCCTTTAACCCTCGTAGGTACTTCATTTCGGTCGCCTGAAGTTTACTTTTCCATGTCGTATTTATTGTCCATGTCTCACTACCATACATCAGAGTTGGTCTATATACAGTTTTAAAAATGGTCATTTTAGTTTTTCTAGTTATTTCTTTTTTCCTTATAAATGTACGGTTTATTGCATGATATAACCTTATTGTTTTTTCTATTCTTTCTTGTATGTTTTTATCTTGTTTTCCGTCGTTCTGTATAATTACTCCTAGGTATTTATATTCATTCACCTGTTCTATGTTCTTTCCATTGATTTTAATGTTAATTTCTCTTTATCTTGCATTATACCCATACTTTCGTCTTTTCTGTGTTTATTATCATGCCATATCGTTCTAGTGTCTTATTCCATATATTGATGTTTTGTTGTAGTCCTTCTTCAGTTCTTGCCATTATCACTACATCATCTGCAAATGCACATTCTGATATTTCTACTCTCTTCAAATTTCTGTATCCAACTGTTAGTTTTCTCATTTGAGGTTGACATTCCTTTATGATTTGATCCAGCAGTACATTGAATAGCAGTGGACTTATAACACCTCCTTGCCTAAGACCGTCCGTTGTAAGAAAGGTTTCTGACTTCATGTTTTGGTATATTACATAAGTCTCATTATCTCTATACAATGATTTAATTGCCTCAATTATTAGTAGACTAACCCCTCTTTGTTCTAATATTTTCCACATTCTCGTTCTAGGTACTCTGTCGAAGCTTTTTGTAAATCGATGAATAGGAAGTACGCTTTCGTTTTGCTTTGATCGACTTCTCTATAATTGTTTCAATGTGAAAAATATGATCTTGCGTACTTCTCCTCGTCTAAATGCACTTTGTGCTCTTCCAAGGTAGGTTCTATGATGTCTCGTAGTTTTCTTTCTAATATTCGTTCATAAATCTTTGCTGCTGTGCTAGTAACGTTATACCTCTATAGTTATTACACTTTTTTGATCACGCTTCTATATATATGGTACAATTACTCCTGTTGTCCAGTCCTTGGTACCCTTTTTCTCCTTCCATGCCTTATTACAGACTTTCCAAAACAATTTGGTGCCATCATCGCCCATGTTTTAAACATCTCTGCTGTTATTTATCATGTCCTGCGCCTTTCCTTTCTATCTTGCTTATTGCTTCTTTGACTTCTTCTATTGATTCCAGATTTTCTGGTTTTGTCTGTCTTCGAGAAACTCAGTAGTTGTTTCTTCATTTGGCGTGGCATTTGTTGTCTTAGCAAATCCTGGAAGTATTCTTCCACCTTTCCATAATTTGTTTTCCTTCGTTAATAGTTACTATTTTTATCTTTTATTATATTTCTCATCGTATGCTTCCCTTCCTAACCTTCCTTAAGACTCCATAAAACAGTTTTGATTTTCTGTAAAGTTTTTTTCCAGTTTATCACCAATGTTTTCAACTCTTTTCTTTTTCCATTCTGATGGTTTCTTTAACTTCTTTCCTCTCTTTGTAATTTATTGTAATATCTTGTGTTTGTGTTTGTAATATATCCTCCATTTCTTTTTTTACACTTACCTGTTCTTTCACACTTTCATTCCACCATGTAGTAGCTTTCCTATCCTTTTCTTTCTTATTATCACCACACCTTTTTTGCTGCCTCATTGACTGTCGCCTTAAAGATCCTCCATGTTTCTTCAATATCTTCATCCCCTACTGTCACTCTTTCCTAATATATTATCCTCCTTATCTCCTCTTCATATTCTTAGCAATATTCTCTCTAAGTTTGTATGTCTTCACTGCTTCATATCTTTTATATTATTCGTTCATTCTTTCTTACATCCCAGTTTATTACGTATTTTCCTATGAGCATGAATGGTCGCTTCCAATCTCCGCTCCTCTATATACCCTTACGTCTGTAACCTCTTCCTATTATCTCGTTCTACCAGTATATAATCAATTATTGACTTTTCGGTTCCCTTTTTACCAATCCTTGTAACTGTGTATTCCTTGTGATCATAGAATGTATTGCCACAATCATCTTATTAAGCGTACAGAAATCTATAAGTCTTTGACCATTGTTGTTTTTGTGTCTTCACCGTGCATTCCTATTACTCATTTTTCCTTAGTCCTCTACCAACTCTTGAATTAAAATCCCCCCTATGTATATTTTACCTGCACTGCTTTCCGTTATTAGATTCAGATCTTCCCAAAATTTATCTTTCGTTTCTGCCAGCTCATCATTATTTGGACCATACACCGCTATTAATGTAATTTTCTGCCCCATGTTATATCTAGTTCCACTTTCAGCATCCTCTCAGAATATGTTCCCAATTAGTAATATATTTTATCATCCTCTTATTAATCAAACATTCCCAACCCCGCTGCTGCATGCATTTCATGCGACACCCCTTAAATATAAATAAATGTCCATCCTTAATAATATTCACCTTCTCCTTTTTTCTTGGTTTCAGTCAGTATTAGAAATCGATGTTAAATTTGTTAAATCATCTACTATCTCGTTCTCTTTGTCTTCATTCCCTCACATTCCATGTTGCTATCCGCCATAATTGCCCATTTTGTTCGTTTTTGTTTGTCTTCTACATATCTTCTAACTACATCGTCTGTATTCAGCCTCGCTCTCCCCATATGTTTGCTTTTTACCACCTATTTGTTTCTTATTCGTATTTCCCTTAAATTTGCCTTTGTCATGTCCGATCCAATAGCCCGGTCCAAGTCCATTCTTCCATCTCCGCACGCCTTCTAGTTTTTTGTCTCTTGATTTTCCAGCTGTCCAGTACTCTTATTCCATCTCCACACCACTCCGTCTATGATTACTTATTGTACCCTGCTTTTACCACTTTTCCTTTACCCTTCTCTTCCTTCACTCTCATCATTATATGTTTTTGTTTTCCAGTTCCATCCTGTTAAGTCATTTTCAATATAAATCTTACCAGTTGTCAGATGCCGCAGTGCGATTTTTCTGCATCACGCATAATTTGTCCTGTTCGTTTTCCAATTCTGCCACACATTTTTTCCCCTAATTTATTACTGTTTTAGCTAAAACGTTTACTTTTAAATGCTCCCTATGAAGTTGTGATTTTATTCCTTATTGTTTCTGTATCATTCGTATCTATATCTAATCCCTTTATCACGATATTATTTTTCTTTTTTCTTTTTCTATCCAATTCATCTCTCTTTTATGTCTAATAACTCTTTTTGATCTCTGTATTTCTTTCTTATTAGTTTATTTTCCTTTTTAATTGCTCATTTTCCTCTTTCATTTTAAGTATTTCTACGTTAAACACTTCTTGTTGCTCCCTAAATTGTTTTACTTCATTCTTAATTACGCTCTGATCATTTTTCATATCAGTTATCATTTTTAATATCAAATCTAGTTTGTGGTCTTCCCTGCTTTGTTCTTTGTTGGGTCCTCTGTGTTTTTTTACTTTTTATGAACACTCCCCCCACATCTGCATCTGCTCTTCTTTTCTTCATATTGTCATCTGTCGAATAATCATCACTGTCCCTATCACTTTTCTTCCTATCACTCATGTTTAATTTTATCACGCCGCCTTATTTTATTTATAATCTTCTGAATGCGGCTCTGTGTTGTTTACCAGTTCGCAGCGCGACAAAAACCTTCGCCCGGCTCAACGCCTCGGAGACTTGGGTTTTCGTTGTATTATAATTTCTTATTTCACTCCTATAACATTTACTATTAGCCTCGTTATTTTACCTGCTACTTCTATTCACTATTATTCACTCTTGCCACGCAATCCCCAAAATTATCTGCTCGAAAATCCACATTATTGGAGTTATATTTTCGGAGCACACATATAACCAGACTCACACACTCAGAGCGACCAAAATTGAAAAAGAACTATTTTAGAGTTTAAAATTAAGATTGGTGGATTGCTATATAATATGTAAAATATATAGGGTGTTAGGTAAACATGCGGCAAAAATTCAAGGGGTTATTTCTTGGCCTATTCAAGAATATTTTGTCCATGATGATTTTTGAAAAACCCCTTTGTTTCGTAGATACAGAGTGAACAAGATTTGCGACAGTAACAACATTTTATTATCTAAAAGTACATGTAAAGTTGCTCAATCTACAATAAATGTTCGAAATGGCTACCTCCAGCCTGGATTCAAGCATTCAATCTTCTCGTCATTGACTGTCGAACTCTTTCAAACACACCAGGGTCGTTTCTAATTGAGTTACACCCAGCAATTATTCGATTTCACAAATCGTCCAAATTCTCCACTGGAGTAGTGTAGACTATTGACTTCAGAGATCTCCAGAAGAAATAATCTAGGGGGTTTAAGTCGATCGATCAGGCCATGTGTGTGGCCCACCTCGACCAATCCAGCGATCTCCGTATGTTGGTGTTAAAAAATTACGAGCAATCAAACTGAATAGTGGTAGAGCACCATCGTGCATAAACCGCATTGCAATTCTTCTTGGGTACATCCATGGTACATCCTCCAGAAACCCAGACAGCGTTGCTTCCAAAAAGTTGCGGTACACCACGCCAGTAAGTCTTCCTGGTAGAAATACCGGTCCAATTAGATGGGCACCCACAATTCCAACCCAAACATACAACGAGAGCTGATGTTGAAAACAATTTTCAAATACCTCATGCGTATTTTCATCTGCCCACACATGGTTATTATGAAAATTCCTTATTGCATTTCTTGAGAAACTGGCTTCATCGGTAAAAAGAATCTGTGTCAGGAATAGAGGGATGCGAACTAATGTTTGCAATATTCATTGACATAATGCAATGCGTGGAGGAAAATCAACAGGTAGTAGTGCCTGAACGCGTTGAATGTGGTATGGATACAACAAATTGTCCTTAAGAATTTTCCAAACTGTTCGATGACTTACATTTAAAGTATTTGCAATTTTTCGCGTAGAACTACCAAGATCTTCCTCTATCATCTCCAGCACATTCTGTTCCAATTGTACCGTTCTTACAGTCATTGATCTTCCTGGCCCTCCACTTCGTTTCATTGAGCCTGTTTCACGAAGACGTCGATGAATGTTTTCGAAGATTTTTCGGCCGGGGAAATTACAGGCAGAAAATCGTTCAATGTACAATCGTATAGCTTCTAATGAGTTGCCATCAGCAAGTCCACACATGAAATGCATGTCAGTCATGTTGGCGTTCGTATACATCATGATAGAGGATTTCACTAACTATTAAAGATATGTGAAACAGCCAAACGTCACTCAATCTAAACAAATGCGACCGCTGAGACGTATTCAAATGAAATCCACTACTAGATAAAACAGCCGTTTCGTGTGATCGAGATCAAAAAAATAACAACGCATTGTAAACAATTTTTTGTACTTGATAAACTCATTGGCGTACACCATACTTTACATTAATAATTTCAACGAATATCGAATATGGTTGTCGCAAATTTTGTTCGCCCTGTATCTTCGAAACAAAGGGGTTTTTCAAAAATTGTCATAGGACGAAATATTCTTAGAATAAGCCAAGGAAGGAATAACCCCTTGAATTTTTGCCACATGTTTACCTAACACCATGTATAGTTTTACTGTCTTGAAATGATCACTCGATGCAAAAAAAACCTACTGTTACGGATATTTAAAAATCATATAGACTAATTTTCCAGTGTGAGGGTTTTACACGCTTTATTATTACAAAATGTCTTTCCTAATAATGAACCACTCATATGTAGGTGATGATTGGCATAATACGACCATGTAACGACAATTAGTCTTTGCTTTGAATCGTAATCGTACGTCTTTGAAAACTTGAATTTTAACAGTTCATTTTGTTAATCGTGTTTGCATCAGTAAATATTTAATTAATTAATTATCAAATTGGTGTATGTATCATAAATACATTGGAAAATTAAGAGAATGGAAATGGATTTTTATAAGGATATTCACCTACAATAAAAGACACCTACATATACTACTTACAGTGTACTTGATTTGGTAAATTTATTCTTAGATAGCACTGACCCATACTTTTAACCTAGAACTATCATGGTAATTTAAGCGACATCTATTGACTATTTTGAGAACCATTTCGCTTTTATATGAGCTTGATCTTATATATAGTTACTGGCCTAGGATGAGATCCCACGAGATGCCATTGATTATCTCATTCAGAGTATGCCCCTTAGAGTTAGATAGTGCATAAACAATCGGGGGACGTGATATTTTTATTGATAAATTTTTGCTGATGTTGGTATTTTGGTTCCAATTGTAATGATTTACTGCTTGAAACTTGCCAAAAATTTCAGCTTTATGGCTCAGCTCCTTGATGGTGTTGCGATTTTTTTTGGCACCCAATTTATTTAGCAAATATTTAAGTATGAAAGTTATGAGGTATTATTACACTTGTAATTTCAAATATAAAATTTCAACTCAAATATCAAATTCAAACTTAACTATTAGTGCTGGAAATTCATCAAATATTAATAAAAAAAAGATTGAATTTTTCGAAATTGATAATTACACCGAAATAGTTGGTATGAAAAACTAGTTCCATAAAAGCGTTTTGTCGCCCAAACTTGATCTCGTGCAACAAAAAAAAAATCACGCTTTATCAAACTTTTGTTTTAATATACTACATTGCGCGTTAGTAACGACCCCTATCGGCGTATCTTATTAATATGTATATACTTACGATTAAAATTTTCTTCAAATTATTAATATAAACGTATTCAGTCTCTAAAAGTTCGTGAATTATAAAATCGGACTTTGTCTGAGGATTAAATTTAATCCTAATAGTATCCTCAACGAAGGGAAGTTCATAAATCACTTCATCACTACGGTTCGACTTGTTATCCTCGACTAGTACTGTCATTTTTCATTTTTGATCCTTTGAGACGGCCCCCTGCAAACTCTTCCTCAATTCTCGCCATCGTTTTATCGTAGTTAGCGTAGATGGCTGGACTAGGTTGTGGTAATTCCACATCTCCTTCACTACCACACTTAGTTGAAACGGTTTGATTCTTACCCTCATCGATCCTTTCCAAAACGGACTTTTGCTGCTTGCTCTGTATTCGTGGACTATCTTGCTGTAATTCAAGTACGTGTAAACAAGCGGAGATGGTTGATCATCTCGGTTTCACATTTATCGCCGATGTCATTGAAATATTCCTGGACATCTGCAGTGATGGACAACGTGGCGAGCTTGAAAAGCTGGAATCGATTTCTGACACGGTTTATCCAATCAAGCTGTAAGTCTTTCTCAGTGCGCTACCCCAAAGAGTTATAAGCCTCCACGAATATGCATTCCTCATCGTCGCTGATCAAAGATAAATTCTTCCCATTGCTTCCCCCAGATCTTCTTTTGACCTCCTCAATACGTTTAGATGGAACTGTTCGATGTTCCACATCCATATAAGTCTCTATCAATTCGTCCCCTGGCCTGTTGTAGGCTTCCAAAATGTATTTATCTGATTCGTCATCGAATAGATTTCTACCCAATTCCTCGTCCATTTCATCGTATAGATTATCGGCGCACACCTCTAGGGCTTCCTCAAACTTCAGCTCTATGCTGCCGGAATAGTTGAAGCCTTTGATGGCGTCTTGAATGAAGTTGTCCGTTTTGTTTTCAGCGTTTTTCGGTGGTTTTTTCCGCAGCTGTTTAGGATCGATTTCATCGTTTTTATTTTTAGTTCTGTTCATCAGCTGGAATACACAACGCATTATTGTCAATCTTCACATCGTTCGAGCTGGCTAAGGATGCAATTGACCCAAATTGGCTGTTGTCCAAAGTAGCTGCGTGCTGCCGTTTGCTTTTCGCTTCCTTATTTTTCGGTTTTTCAACGGAAACGGTTTTGTTCGTCCTATCTTTGTTTACAGTTTTGCTTTTAGCCTTATTAGTTTTCTCGACTCGTTTATTATCCTGCATTTGCCTATCTATTATCCTAGCCGTCGCCTTCACTTTAGTCGCGCGACGATCGTAAACGATAGAATCTAGTAAGGCGTTCATGTTGAGCACTTCTTCACTTTTCTAACCGTCACAAAAACATTTTACTTTCACCTCAACACTCACTTTTTACGGGCAGCACGTATACACACGGCGAATTAGACATACGCTTAGGTGTCACCAATGTTATCGTGTAGGAGATAAGATAATTTTGTTGTTTCTAAATGCGTATGCCGCGTAGTCATTGGTGTGTTTGTAGAAATATGAACGGAGTGAGATAGCACCGATACAGCTATGGGAAATTATCATGCGAAATTTGGTCATACGAGCTAGGGAGGGAATTTCAGACTGGTGTAAGATAAAGCGCATTGCAAGAAGATATGACAACGAGAATCTTTGAAATAACTTTCGGTTAAACGATATAAATCATAACGAATGCTTCCTAACCACGCTGAATAGATATAGACAATGCCACACGAAAGATAATTTAGCAAAAGAAGAGAAAATGACGTGACGAAGAACTATACTATTACAGGTGAGCCAACAGGTCTGGCCCAGCTAGATTAAATTAGATTAGGATTGGGGTGGCCTATCGACTTGTTTCACCGCGACCTTTTCAGATCTATTGAGATCCCCTTTTTTCCTAGAGGACGCTCTCTAATTTTGCTCTCTTAATTAGGCCTATCATCTTTGAGAGCGGCTTCTTTATGTAGCTATAGCTGTGGGATTCTCCTCCCCATTACTAGAAACCTTGTCCTCGCCAGGCCTTCACATTGACACAGCACATGAAATTGGTGTTTCTTCCTCCTCTTGGCAGTATCTTGCAGATTGCCATCATCTGCCAGGCTATGTTGTACATATGCCTATTCAGTCTACAGTGACCAGTCAGCAGACCTACAATCATTTTGACAGTCTTCCTGTCTTTATTCAGTAGATCTCTCGTGAATTCAGGCCTCTGTTCCTTTAGGAACTCTTTTGCCTGTCTTTGTCCCGGTGATTTTTGCCCCCACTCTCTGGACTGATTATGTATCCATTCATTGGTGGATTTTTTAATTTGCGATTTGGTAGTGCCGAAAGCGGGGTCGGCTCCAACGAATGGCTTTGACGAACCTCGCCTGGCCAGCTCGTCCGCCGCCTCATTTCTTCTCACGCCAGAGTGGCTAGGGACCCAGGCTAGGGTTACTTTCCTTTGGGTGCCCACCTCATTCATTCATTCATTCATTCATTCAAGTTAGGGTGGGCACTTGATGAGTATCTTGCCCAGTGGAAACTTGAGGACCTTCGAGGGCTCCAATAGATCTCTCCTGAAATATTTCTGCCTGAGTACTTTCAGTTCCTCACATGTGCAGATTACATGTAAACTCGTTTCCTCCTGTAGTTCGCATCTTCTACACCACGGTTCGCTTACACGGCCTGTGTTGTATAGATGCTTTTTCAGAGGACAGAGTCCAGTTACAACCCCAGTAATGGTTGTTAACTTCTTTCTTACTGCGCCTGAGTAGGGTATCAGAGAAACTTACCATCCCCATCCCCTATCAGCGTTTTGGCCCCCCTTCTTGTGGGAATCCTTAGTAATCCCACATACGGGCTCTGGACCCGTGAAGTGTCTCTTAGAGCCCTCCTTGGCTAGTTCATCGGCTATTACGTTGCCCTTTATATCCTCATGCCCCGGCACCCAAATCAGAGGCACCATGTTGTCTCGTGCCAGTGCATTGAGGGATGCCCACCTCATTTAGGGCGCTTACACAGTCCCAAATCAGCTTAGAATCCACGCTTGTGGAGCTAATCGCTTTAAGTGTGGACTGACTGTCAAAGAAGATAGCGACGCTTTTACCTGGTTCGGTACATCTTTCTATCTCTCGGACACAGTCTGGCCCAGCTAGCTTATTGGCCCAGCCCGTCGCATCTACCAGTCTAGGCGGCTTTTTAAAAAAAAAGGATATTAGAAGTTTCAGCTTTAGTTAACTGTTTCTCCGTCAAATTCACTACAATGCGAGATGTGTTAAGCTGTGGAGTCACACTCTGTGTTGATATCAAGCGGTCAAATTTCTTCTTCTGGCGTTGAGTATTAGTCAATATCCCAAATACCATGAGGTTGTGAGTGACGCCATCCAGGAACTTCCAATCTGTATCCCGCATTCCGTTGCTCAAAGACAAATGGAGGGGATACGCTTGTGCGTCGTTTAGTACTACTTCCTTTCTGGTACGATGTGAGTACCATCTGGAGCCCAATGTTGGTCCAATAACCAAAACCAAATAAATAGCAAGCTCGGTTTCATATTTGTCCCACCATCCCATTCTTGAAGAATGGATTCGAACTTTGTTGAAGCATACTCTCCTGTGACGTTCTTTGAGAACCTCCGCTCGCAAATGTTCTCAAAATCCTTTAAAACGTATTGCTATGGCAACCCACATTTCGCTAGTGTATTTGAAGTTGCCTAATTTGTCTTGATTTTTCCGTTTTGCTGAATCATTGTATCGAGAAATTTTCACAATAATGTTTAACTTAGATTAAGTCAAAGAGTTAATTGTTTGATTTATTTAATTGAGTGTTAAGTTTTTTTTAAATTAATTCTATTCCATTAGTTGTCTAGCGTTCGCTAGTTTGTTTCAACGCCTATTCTACTAGTTTTTATCGGTGATTTGCACAACCGCGTTGTGCGTGGTAAGAATACGATTGTAGATGTTTGTTCGACAGTTCCTTAGTCGACTGTTTCCGTGAGTATTTTTGGGTATCATTGTTTGTCATTTTGTATTTCATTTTGATATCGTAATTTAATTCGCATAAATTGTTTTTTTATACTGTCCATCAAGGATTCGCTTTATAATAATTGTTATTATATTGATGTGTGCACATTATAGATATAAGATCATTTATTATTTTTGTTCGGGAAGATATTTTAGTTTAAAGAGTTAATTTCTGTATTTACTTTTTTGGGGAATGAACGTTTATTTATTTATTTATATTTATATTTCTCCTAGTATATGAAAGTTGAAAATTCACTATAATAAGCATTATTCAAAATTATAAGCAGGTATTTGTTTGTAACCCCATCTTGAATTACACCCCACTTTTAAAAGAAATGTTTGCGTAATCTCTTATTGTTTACTTTAGCGAATGAATTAACAGCATATATGTACATGTAAATATTAAATATAAATTATAAAATAAAACATTTCTCTGGGATAGAATAAAAACTTGTATGCTATTATTATATTATTTTTAGATCTTATAAAGGATACCCAAAATTTGTACCAAAAATAATATATTTAAGAGTTCATTCATTTATTAATTGTAATACTACTCCAATTAACAACAATGTTAATCTGATGCCAAGTAAAGTACAACAAATTGTAACATCTAACGCAAAAATGTAAGAATACTGTTAACGACATCATTTTTTAACCTAGCTCAAGAACATTATATATAAATGTTGAATAAATATTTTGGATTATTATTTATGTCAGTAATATAACAAACGTAAAAATATCGTCAAAATACAATTATCTTAATCCAATAATTCACATAAATTGTATTACAATGTTTAATACCGTCAACATTACATCATTTGTTTTGCTGTATATAGACAAATATTAAAAGTTTATTCAACAGTTTTAACATCACAGCCAGTAATCCACAATTCATAGCTTGAAAATTCATATAAAATGTTGCTTCGACATTATAATTTACAATTTAGAATAAAGGGCTTCCTTCTGAATTAGTAGATTTTACCCTCAGTCTGACGACCACCATTTGCTCGTACAAAATCTTACTTAAGATCTTGATCCATTCGTTGCGTATGTAAACATTTTCTGCTACCATCATATAGGTCTTCTTTTGATTCTTCTCGCAATGTTCGTACATTTCAAAGCACAAATCATCCCTGGTGTTAGCGTTTAAAGACAGCTTGTCGGTTCTTATTGACATTTCGACTTTTATAGGCTACAAATATATGTTCTGGTTCATCGTGACAATATTGTCGCTTTACTTACGTTATTTTTTTGATTACTACTTGACTTTGTAGTGAACACAAGAGCGTCATCCATGCAGAATACTTTGTAGGAAACCGGTGAGCTGTTATCAATGGAGACAAAAAATGAGTTCACCAAGTGTATGTTTTGGTAATTTGGCATCTGCAAAATAGTTGAATGTTAATTCAATTTATCCTGATAAATTACGAGAGAAATATTAACTTGAAATTTTTCAATCGTAGCTGCTTGCTTGACATACTGCATTTGTATGTAGATATTATTGAATAGTTCAAAGGATTTTTGAAAGACATCCGAAGCTTTAGCATTCTCGTAATTAGATTTTAATTGCTCGTGAAATTTTAGGTAATCGTAAATCCTCTGTTCCGGCAAAGATAGATCATTTACTACTTTTTTATTATAGAACCTCTACAAAGTTATATCTTTTTATAACATCAACGTAAAAAAAGAGTTGGCAATACTCGCTTTTAAGAGGGCTTGTTTTCCTGTAAATTTCATCTGGGATTTTTTCCACTGATCCTTGATGTACACTCTTAATTTAATACTCTAAAACAACTCCATTTTTATTCAACCGTTCTCTCTTCAACAACATTTTATAAACTTACGTTTAAAACAAATACTTGCAAAATGTCTTCTATGTGAACGATTTGGGAAAAGTTTTGCGGTAGAATTTCTTCGTGGAGAATCTTTATTTCTTCTACGTAGCCAAAGAGGTTTAGTAAATCATAATGCGGCACCTTCAAGGTAGCCAAATCGAATTTTTGTACCTGCAAAGCGAAAATAAACATGAATAATCTTCCCTGTTTTAGATTAGACGCGAGTACCTCAAGTACTGCCAATTTATCAACATATTCTTGTTCGTCTTCTAAAAATTTGTTGATCAACCTGAAAACTGTTATGGTATATACATATATAAACGATTTTCGTGAAAACTTGTGAAAGATATTGAGTGGGAATGGGTGATCTTAGGCCTGGAAATTCAAGAATTAAAGTTAATATTGTTTTTGCTGCGGAATTTGCTTATACAACCTCCTATGAATTACATATCATTCATTATGCATATTCACGAGAAACATGTACTACATATTTCAAATATATTAAAAAAATAATCAATGCTATTTAAGAAAACAAAAATAATAAGTTGGCTTTGCCAAATATTATAAGAACCACCTTTATATATAGGAATTTTTTTAATTAAATTATTTATTCAACAGTTGCAAGCACTACTTTTACCTCGCCCTGTGTATACAGTGTGCGCGCAGTCGATCTCTCACTAGGATATTACTAATGGACGATTGACTGTAAATAGGAGGTACGACGTTTCTTTCTTTAGTCATCTGCCTAAAGATATTTCGCATAATAAACATTTATTAGATTTTAAAAGTCATCTATTGTCATCTTCAAAAATAAGTATACAATGGTGATGGGTTGCTACGAAGCAAACTGCTATTCTGTAGCAGCTAACAGCCGTTAGCAGTTTATAGCAGCTATAATGTGGATAAATGTCGAGGATATTTATTCACCTAACATATTTTTTGTTTACAAACAACGGGTACGTTATTGAAAATAATGGATCATAGACATGATCCATTTTAAGGTCGTAAATAAAACTTCAAATTTTCTTTCCATTCTCTTAATCTGCTACGTTTGGTTGATCATTTTGAACTCCTTTAGGTTTTCCAAAAATAGTATTTTTTTCCTTCCTCTAGCCAATAATTACTCCTTTATTTATTTAACACAATACTTCATAAATAAAAAAAAATTAAAACAATTAATATCTAAATGCGTAAAACAATGCAATACAGCATTATACACGATTAACGTTTAAACAAATATTTAATAATAAATACTAATGATAATTTGCTGCTAATTATTATGTTAAAGAAATAAAAGAGTTATTATAAAATATATAATTATTATATTTTAGAAGAAAAGCTGAGAGTGATAAACGAAAGATAGAAAAAAAGTTTAATAATAAAAATTTAAAAAGTTAAGACTTTTTAACTCAACTTAAAGAAAAATAATCACAAATACTGACTTCATCACTCAGGAATGTGAAATAAAAATATTGCGAAAGTTCTAACAAACAAAAAAATTATCTAACCTTTCTTTTATTGTTTACGTTACCCACTGTCAACTCACGTGCGTTCACTTGGTATAATTTTCGCATGTGATAAAATTTGATAAGAAAATTCTCTGTTTTTGCGGTATTGCTTGATTACGAATTGTACTACATGAAGGCACTGATTTTACCGAATTATATATGGTATTTTACGCACTAATAAAATAATATAATATAGGTTAAAGTGGTTAATTAATTAGCCAATCTTGAGTACTTAATTGTATCAAGTCTTTAAAATGATAATTTTTTTGAGAATATGGCTATTTAAAAAAAAACAGGAATCCAATGGTAAACAAAACGTTTAGACGTTTTTTTATATCTTCTTCAATTGTTTATAGTTAAATAAATGATACAGCAAAAAAAATCTAATTAAAATAGTTTTGCAAACAATTAGATTTGAAAAGATTTTGTAAAATAAACAAAACACAAAACAATTATTTTTTTTTAAATAACCATATTGTCCAAAAAGAAAATAATCTCAAAACAATATATATATATATGGAACATTTATTAGATATAACTAAAATATATAGCAAACTTAAAACACACAATAAATTGGTATTTAAACTTTATTTCATATTGTGATAGAAACACTATAGATACCACACACCCGTAGATACGTTGATTACCTTATCTAAACGACCTTTTAAATAACATCAATGAATAAATATTACATTTACACTTTCTATGTTTTTTCTTTTTGTACTGGAGTTGTAATTCAAAAATCCGCAAAATTTCAAAGGGGTATTTCACCCATTCAAAGTAAAAAATATATAATATATAAAATATGTATATTACACACCTACATGTGCTCTATATATGTCCAAAATTTCCAGGTTTGAGATCGTGTGTTGCGAGTGTTACTTACTTGTATTGCTTTTCGTCAAAGATGTTATAATTGAAAAAATCTGCTTGCTTCTGGCAAAGACAGTTTCGGGCAATTTTGATTTCATGTTCCCTTTCGAATCTGCCGTTTATATCAAGTATCACTGCCGTAGAATCAAGAGTTTTGGTTAGTTGGGATACATTTTTCCCTCGGAACACAACTAATAATGATCAAAAAAAATTCTTTGGCATAATTCAAAATCAATAAATATTAACAAACTGTTTGCACGTTTATCTATGCTTGGTTATTTTTCCATACGATCTGAATGCTTATCTATACATTTTTTTCTACACTACCGGCCGTGGATTCTATACTATATCACAAGATAACAATATGATATGATTATAACTCTCACGCAGCGAACGAGGACTGATTTTTTTAAAAAGGCAGATGTTTTGCACCAAATATTTATTTTGGGAAACTTTTAATCTGATGACGTAAAACAGTGGGATTTTCGTGAACGTGTATAGTTAATTTCGGAGAGGTGTAAGTTTTTTTTGGCACGAGCGTAGAAGTTGAATGA
Source organism: Protaetia brevitarsis (assembly GCA_004143645.1). NCBI lineage: Eukaryota > Metazoa > Arthropoda > Insecta > Coleoptera > Scarabaeidae > Protaetia > Protaetia brevitarsis. The sequence goes on along the minus strand of RXPK01000025.1, from coordinate 1,358,234 downwards.
AATTCGATTTACAAAATTACCATTTTATTTTAAAGAAAAGGTTTACAGATTAAAAAATAAAATTAATCAACTTCTAGTTTTCTAAAAAATTCTTCAATCCCAAAAGCTTCATCAACAATCTTAGATTTTCCCTGCCGTTTAGATTCGTCAGTCTTGTATTTTGATCATCTAAGAACCATTCGCCTGTAACCCTCAACTTTTTCCTTCCAATAATCTGCAATAAGGAATACTGTGAATGGTGATTCTACTTTCAGCAATGCGTTTGAAAACGTATACCAGTCAGCTCTTGTAACGTTCCGCCAGTTCCTCCATACTCTTCAGGTAAAATTTCCTTAGGTATATATTCGTGAAGACTTTCCAGATTATCCTTTGTATGTAGCACAATCTGTAATATAAAAACATTAAGAAGAAAGACCACCCAGTGCTAGTCAAATATATTACACGCTGCTGCAGTTTCTCTTTGAGGAATGGTTTCATCATCTGGTAAATTGCGTCGAAGAACGAAGGCAAATTCATGTAATGCATTTGTTTGGGCCTCATAGGCATGGCTTCCTGAAAAATTATGGTCGTCTTCTTCACTATCGAAGGCGTCATTTGGGCTAAATGCGTCATGGTCAACCCTTTCATATCTTGGATAGAAACATTCCCAGTATGACTCCCTTGGTCAATCCTCGTTAAACATTATATCGAATATCATCCAATTCAAAATTATGAATTTGAGATGCTAGCTTTGCGTATCTCTTAATGTGCTCTGACCAGAAATACTCTAGGGGAATCCGGTGCTTTTACGTTTCTTAGCGGCAGCATAATACTTGACAGAGAGAAATATAAATTGGGCATTGAGAATAACTTCAAACCACTTTCCACAAAACTTCTAAGTACTGGACGCAGGTCTCAGTAGTTAGGCTATCATCATGTGACTAGTAAAACTACTGATATTTTATGGCAAGCGTTTTGATCCTGCATTCTAAGATTAAAAAAGTCATTTTACCCTAGTTTCAGCATTCTTGAATATCGGGGTCAAACGGATCTCGCGTCGCAGAATATTCAGGCGCCAGCGTCCTTGCAGTGTAGTACATGTCAATTTTTTCTTTAGTTTGGTCTACATCGAATTTGCAAGCGCGCAAAAAGGTTAGAATCCATTGGTCTTCTGATAAACGAAAAGAAAGTTGGGTAGATCAAAGCTTGAAGGTAAATCACTAATATGCAGGAAACTAACCTGTTCTTGCATTCAGATGTGGCTGATCAGCCAACCACTGCTTGATGTGTTCAATGTCGTCTTTTACCGTTCGGGATTTTCGTTTAATTCTAATATCGCTTTTTTGTAGTAATTCTGTTCGATATAGGCCTTATATCCATTTTGTACCGTTATAGTAGATATGACACCATTTAAAAAAATCTATGTTTAAATATGGAATTAACAAAGTTTTTATCAGTGTTTGGAACGTAAATCAAATGATAATAGCATTTTTAGAATGACACTTAAAATACTTAGAAGGATGAAGATTAGATCCAACCAATAGCCTCTGCTTGAAAATATTACCCAATTTTTCGTTGACACTATTAATTACACGCGTTTTAATACAATTAAAACATACTAATGCAATATGTATTACGTCATTTTATTATTCACACTCGATTCAAGAATTATTGAACATACAACCATTTTGGACAATTTTATACAAAAGACCGTGAACTATCTAATATATCCAGATAAGCCAACGATGTAATAATATGTAATACTCAGAGCGCAATCGGGAACTGATTCTTTAAAAAACCGTATGTGTTTAATTTTAAGCATCTATGTATAAACTCTGTTATGTCCTTGAATTTTATTAATTTGTATGTAGTTAATTTAAGATCTGTATAACTTTTTCGGTATGTATAGTTTACTGTTAAATTCGATTTAAGGTATGAGAAAAACGATACCCTAGCCTTAAATAGATAATAATTTAAATAATTTATTGTGGGAACGTGTTATAACTTGCATAATAAGAGCGTTCAGAGAAGCTATTAATATAAAAAAAAATACAATACAAAAAAAGATTAAAAAAGATTTTAATAATTATTAATAATATTTCGAAGAAATCGATTTCTCAAAACATTAAAACCCGCAGTAAATGCAAACGATTAGTAATGGACCATATATATTCTATTAAAAAATACATCATTTATTTTATGCGTGCAGCGACATCTATATTTCCACAGGCAAAGATTTTATTACAGAAATCTGCATCTCTCACAAATATATTCTATAAAAATAGTAATAAAATATTCCTGCAATGATTAAATCTCCTTACAAAATTTATTATGTGATCGTTAGATATAATTTACATTACAAAAGGAAAGAAAAACAGCGTTTTATATATTTAAAATATGTGGCGCCACCTCCTGAGCAATAGCGAAAGCCCATGATCACCGAAATGTAATTTCCAAAACGCTTTCGCTGTTGAAATATAGATGACGCCTGTAGAATTCATATATCTAGAATAAATATTAATTTATCAGAATTCAGAAAGGATTTATATAACAGTTTATAGCTGAAAAAGAATAAAAAAAAAGCTAAATATGATAGGGTTGGTAATTTAGCTGAACAGGTCCTTGCAATTTCTTATCCCTTTTTATTTACTTACTGTGTTGAAAGAATTGTCATTGTTGAATATTGTTACGGTAAGATTTATTTCGGTTTCCATGGCATTGTATTAATAAACTTATGTTCTAACGTTAATATCTTTTATAAAAAATATTGGCTATGCTTTTCACGTATAGAAACTATAAAAACAGTGCAATGAAAATACATTTTACAGTATTACTAATAAAAGATAACGAGACTTAAGATTAAAATATACATTTTACAAGTAGCAAGTGGTTTAATCATGTATATATTTATCTAATGCACTTTCCTAATTTCGAGGATAAAATTACTAAAAAAAAAAACTTTCACAAAAAATTATTTTAAATCTTAAAATTAATAATACAGATTTGTTTCCCTTTGTAAACTCAAATAAATACGAGACCTACTGCTTGCATAGATTGATGAATATGAAAAAGAAATTCTTTAAGAAATGCTATCTATGTGACAACTTTAATTAAAAAAAACTTACACAGATAATTGAAGTAGCAATTTCCGAAAGTATATTTTATTGTAACACTTTTAACAGAGAAATCACTGAAATCACGTGATTTTCGATTAATAACAAAATTGTGAGTATGAAAACCAATCCTTGGCGTAATTATCAGATTATATCTACATTTCTGATGCTATTAAAACTACAAGATTAGTTCAAGTAAAGTAATCAAATGTGTAAAAATTTATTTTACTAAAAACCTGACATGCATGACAAAAATTGAATTATATTAGGAAATAAAGAAATATCAATCGACTTCAAGTTTCCTAAAAGCTCCTTCCATTCCGAAGATTTCATCACCTATTTTGGGTTTTCCCAACCTTTTGAATTCATCAGTTCCATATTTGCCATCATCTAAGAACCATTGCTCATAACTCTCAACTTTCTGCTTCCAATAATCTGCAATAAAAATGCTATCACGCTTATCAATTTCTTTCAAAATTTATAGTACCAGCTAGTTCTTGCAACGTTCCCTCAGTTCCACCATATTCAATTGGTAAAATATCTTTGGGCACGTATTCATAAAGACCTTCTAGGTTATCCTTAGTATGTAATACAATCTGCAATTTATAAAAGAAAAAACAAAATATTATTTATTGCTATATAACGTCATGGAATGACTATTTCTTTATTTACCCGTTTCCGAAGTTTTTCTTTGATGAAAGGCTTCATCATTTGATACATGGTATCGAAAAACGAAGGCAAATTCAAGTAATGCAACTGTTTAGGTCTAGTCGGCATGGATTTCTTGAAAAATTAGGATGATTTCTTAATTATACTGGCGTCATCTGAGCTAAATGCGCCATATGTCAGTCCTTTATATCTTGGATAATATATTACCGCAGCGGGGGTATGTCCTGATCGTTTCATTAATCAGTATAATCCATGAGCATAGCGTTTAAGGTTATAAATTTGAAGATATTAGTACTGTCAGGGATCCTGGTATACCTGATCCTGACAGAAAATACCCTTAGGAGTATCTGCGTCCTTAGTTCTTCCGCAACGGCAAAGAATGCTTTAAATAGTGATGCGAAATTTAGCTTAAAATTAAGGTTAATTAAAGAATTTTAATAAGGTAATACCCTAGCTTTAAAAACTCTTGAATGGCAGGATCGAAAGGATTTCTCTCGGCAAAAAATTCAGGCGCCACTGTTCTTGCCGTGTAATACATATCTATTTTCTCTTTCGTGCGTTCTAAACTGAATTTGCAACCACGCAAAAACGCTAAGATCCATTGGTCTTCTATTAAATCGAAAATAAATTTACACTTCAATGATGAGCATATTAAATTGGCTTAAATACGAACCTGTTCTGGCAATCAAATGCCTCTGTTTCTCCAACCACTCCTTAATGTGTTCAATGTCGTGTTTTATACGTTTAGGATCTTCGTTTAATTCTTCTTTGGCCTTTCGCTGCAATTCTTTTGATATCGGTCTTATATCCATCATGCACTATTGTAATAGCAACAAATTATAGACAGTATAAACAAGACACTATTTATTTAGTGAACTAACGATTTTTTTATCATTATGCAGCGCTTAAATCCAATGATAAGATTATTAGAATATGACTCATACACGAAACTAAGTAAAAGAAAATCTGGTGCAAGATAACAAGATTTGTATTGATTAAAAAACTAAAACTTTTATATTTATTTAATCAATACTTAATTTCCTAAAAGATCCCTCCATTCCAAAAATATCTTCACCAGTTTTGGGCTTCCCCGGCCTTTTAGACTCATTGGTTTTGTATTTTTGATCGTCCATAAGGCAATCTCTGTAACTCTCAACTTTCTTCTTCCAATAATCTACAGAAATAAACCTGTTTTTAACGGCAATTAATGAATGTAGCTTTAGAAAGAATACTTTAGCAGTCAATTCCTGAAGTGTTCCATCGGTACCTCCATACTCTATTGGCAAAATTTTTTTGGGCATGTATTTATAAAGACTTTCTGGTGTGAAATACCATCTGCAAGACACAAATCCGCGTTTGTATAGTTATTTATATAAAAAGGAATTGTATATTACACGTCGTTGAAGCTTTTCTTCCCTAAGCGGCTTCACCATCTAATAAATCGTGTCAAAGACGTCTATTCAGATAGTGCACCTGCTTAGGTCTGACGGGCATTGACTTTTGGAAAATGATCGCAGATTTCTTCACTGCGTCGATGTCAATTGAGCTATGTGACACAAGATCATGCTTTTGATATCCTGAATGGTCAACAATCCTGCTACTACACCTTGGTCATCTTTATTTAGTGTTATGTCGAAAAACATCCAATTCAGCATTATCATTTTATTGATGTTATAAAATTGCTGCGTCCTGCACACCTGGTCTAGCAGTGATCTTGGGAGCATCTGTCTTCCTCAAATGGTAGTACGCTATCTGACTGTTAATAAAAATAAAATTCGTTATACAGTAGAGCGTGAATTACGCGACTATTCATAGAATTCAAGAATCTTTTGTTCTCTATTTTTGCTCTTTGTGTTCTCATTTGGTTTCTGTATATCTAAGCATATTTTATTTCATCGCAAATCATATAATTAAGTACATCTTATTATAGCCTTTTTCAAATTTTCGTGTGTTGTGTGGTTATTATTTTGATGATCGATTATTGTAAAATCATTTGTTTTTTAATGATCTTTAGTCATATAACATGTCGCAACAGATATACGTATGTCGCAGTAACAAAAATTAATTGAAGGAGATAATGGGCAAATTTTTAAAGCGTATAAAAATGGTTTTATCTTTGATATTTGGTGCTTATTACTTTAAATAATATTCAACTTCTGGCAAATATGCTTCATTGTCCTAAGGTTAAAAGAAATTTTTCCAGCGGTTAACCTTTTATTGAGTAATGTGTCATTTAGTAGACTCTCTAGAGAGGACCTCGCGAGGCTTAAGTGATCGTTATGCTTTAGGGTGTCATTTGAGCTTTGAAATCCGTCCCAAATTTCGTTTATCTCCCAAAATAACTTTCAACACGATGACTTATAGAAAGGTCTTCCACATGGGCGACTTGTAGGGTTTATATAGCCCTTTCGGTTGATATAGCTATTCATATACAGAGTGTAACAATAAGCACGGAACGACATATGTTGCGCTTATTTGATCGAATTTCAGAAATCGATTATAATCGCTCTATTTGGCATCGAGTACCGTATATAGACCTGATTTAAATAATTATACAAGAGTCATATAGCATGTCGGAAGAGATTATACGTGTGTCGCAGTAACAAATTGTTTGAAGGAGATAGTGGGTAAATTTTTAAAGCGTATAGAATTGATCCTGTGATATTTGTGCTTATTACCTGTAAAATGATATTAAAATTCTGACATAATGCTTTCATTGCCCCTAAGGTCTAAAAAAAGAAGAACATTTTCCACAACTTTCAAAAAATTGATAAGATGTATTTATGTACAAACCTCTAACAAGGGAACCTCGCGACCTGTAAATAACAGATTCTTTAGGGGGTGCAATTTGACCTTGAAATCCGTCCTAAATTTGTTTTTGTTCAAATTAACTTTTAAACAATGAGTGATAGAAAAGTTTCAATGGACGACTTGTAGCGCTTATACAGTGACCGGCATAAATATTGCAACATATGGGACATTTTTTTATTGTTAAAATATACAAAAACTTTTTTTGGGGGATAGGTTGTGCATGTCGAGAAACATCAAAATTTATTTTGACACACGTCACGTGACACTAGTATGGCGTAATTTAGAAAATGATGCGTGAATCCGCAAAAAGTGAGGTTAGATGAATTGATAGCAAAAACGTCATTTGACAAAAGTTGCTTAGAATTCAATTCTGAAGCCGCATACACATTTTTGTAAACATATTTAAAAAAAAATAAAAATCACAATTTTTACAAATATTGTTTAATTGAATTACATATTTCCATTTTTTCCGCTCTTAGCAGTTCAACTGTAGTACTATTTCCAAATTTGGTAGATACTCAAACAGTTTTGTCAATTTTGCCTTAGTTAACATAGCGAAAACTGAAAAGTACGTTTTCAGTATGACAATTGTGTTGCAAGGGAGCGTGTCTAGTAGCCAATAAACAAAATTTTTACAAACCTTTTTCTTCTCTAAACTTATTTAGCAAACATTATTTTCATTGAAAATTATCATTTTTTTTCTTGTTTTCTGCGTTAAAGTGAAATCGGTAGTCCAGAACTGATAACACTTAACATCTAAGCCCTGACAATCTTATTTCACCCACCGAAGGTATTTATGTAGGTTTCGAAATTACAAAACTCAGTAGAAATAAATAACCAGTATTTTTAGCTAATGATAGGAATACTTAAAAAGCATAAAACATTTAAACAATAACTAAGAAATTAAACTCTAAAAATGCATACTTGTTAGACATACATATCGTTTTGTTTCTGATAAGTAAAGTAGGCTTCGAAATTATAAACAACAAAATAATGTAGTAAAATCTATTTTATTTTCTGGTAAGTAAGCAATAACTACCATTTTTTGTTTATCTACTATTTATTATTCGTTTTTCTCCAGTTTCAAATTTTACTTTAAAACCTTCGGTGCGTGCATTGTATATTATCATTTTGACTAACGGTTTCTCCACTTTGATTGCCGAAAACAAACAAGAAATATAATAATTTTCAATAAAAGTAATATCTGCTAAGTGGTTTAGAGAGAAAATGTTTGTAAATTTTATTTATTACTACTAGATACAGTCCCTTGCAACAACATTTGTCACACTGGAAATCGTATTTTTCAGTTTTCGCTATGTTAATTATGCAAAAATTGACAAAACTGTTTGAGTACCAACTCAAATTGGAAATAGTACTGGAGTTGAGCTACTAAAGGCGAAAAAAATTGAAATATGTAATTCAATGAAACAATATTTGAAAAAATGGTGATTTTTATTTTTTTTAAAATATGTTTACAAAAATTTGCATACTGCCTCAAAATTGAATTCTAAGCAATTTTTTCAAATAACTTTTTTGGATATCATGTCATTTAACCTCACTTTTTGCAGATTCACGACATATTTTTTAAATTTACCGCCATATTTTGGTCACGTGATGTGTGTCAACAATAATTTTGGCGTTTTCTAGACAGCACAACCTTCCGCCCAAAAAAGTTTTAGTATATTTTAACAATAAAAAAAATTCCCATATGTTGCAATATTTATGCCGGTCACTGTATAGCGCTTTCGGTTGATACAGCTATTCATATACAGAGTGTACCAATAAGCACGGAACGACATATGTTGCGCTTATTTGATCGAATTTCAGAAATTGGTTATAATCACTCTTTTTGGCATCGAGTACGGTGTATAGACCTGGTTTAAATAATTATACAGGCTGTTCACAAAATTATGAATTTATCATATTTCTTTATTCTAATGCGGGTACCCAGTAACATAAACGATTATAAAAAAAATAATAAAAAACATTGACCTAAAAAAAAACAAACACATAAAAAGGTATAAAAAACAAAAAAAAAATACACAGGACTACACACCTTCAAAAGAACGAGAAAATTATAAAAGAAAGAAGAGTGAAGAAACAGTCTGATTGTTGCTTTCGACTGTCTTCCTTGGTAGCTTTTCCGGCTGACCTTAGAGCTATAGAAAAAGCCCGTGAGTGCAGGGCTATTTTTTTTTATTTGGGATTGTCTTCAGGATAAATATTTTCGACGGAGTGACTGATATCCTGCCATTACATGACGAAAGGATTAGAATAAAGACCCGTGTGTGTTGGTAATATTAACACTGCACTGTTGAAAATTTTAACACTTTTTTGACTAATTTAATAGTCAGGAGAGGTCCACACTCTTTCCGTGTTATTTTGTCGAGAACTCTAGAAGTTTAAATTTGACGAAGCAAGATAGTAAGTATTGTCATTTAAGGGGTTATTTTGTCAACTACAGGTGAATTATAAAATACTCTAGTCATTTTTTTTGATCTAGACTAGACAAATTTACTAGCTTTTAACTAAATGAATGCGATCTATTTGGTGTATTAACACCATTTCTAAACACAACGTCTCTTTAATATGCAACTTCATATTTTTGTCTATAATATTCTCTCTTTAAGACGTTTTCTCCAATTATAATATGCAAAACCACCATTCACAAGTCTTGGTTTCAAACTATACTACCAATCTTAAAATGATTTTTGAGAACCATTATAAAATTAAGTGAATGTTTATGCTATTTGATTCAAGTCTAACAATTGCGAAATGGATTGGTCCCAATACATCTTTAAGATGTTGAAATTTTTTATGCCACACCGGAATTAACGTTTAATAACACGAGTTACACTTTGCAAGTCAGTCAACATTTGCGTGGTTTGTTTGATAATGGTTAATACGGAGAATCAAACACGAAAACAGATACACGTGGCCATATGCATGGTGCGTATAATCAAATACTGTATTGTATAATAGGTGGGTCTATATTTCTATCCGAGGGAAAAATTTCTGTATTAGGTTGACGCTTCTGAATGTCTAGAAAAAATAGTCAATCCTCAATCTGAACAAAGAATCACACGAAATTTCTAGTAATCTGTATCTATTAAAATACCGCGTCAGTCAACTTGTCTGGAAAGTTTTGTAAAAATCAACATCTAAAATATTGACTAGGCAAAATTAACGCCAACACCGTAAATTTTCAAACAGTATGCCGTCCCTATTTAAAGAAAGTTTGACGGTCTAAAACCGCTATATATTAGAAAAAACTCGAAAAGCTTTTAAGATAATAACAGCACTGACATGTCCTCGCTTTCCCAAATGTTGGTTTGTTTTAGACAACCAAAATTGCTTAATATATTCAATATCGTCATTTATGCGTATCAGTGCTTTCATTATTTCGATTTGCTTTTCCCTGCAATTTTTCGATAAGACCGTACATTCATGTTTTGTATGGCCTGATATTACCCAACTGTTATCGAAAGAATTACTAAGGAGAAACCCGTTACTACGGACTAAGGATTTTTTATCTATTCAGAATCTATTAAAGAAGATTCTTATCAAATGATAAGAGTGACAAAGCACCTACACCATTATAAAATAATAATAATCATACTAATAAGATGTTCTGCCTGAGATAAGATTTTATTCACTTTTGTACAAAAATAAAACAATTAGAAAACGGGCCAAAATTCCAAAACATCTCAATGTCGCAAGTAGAAACAATTAGTCAATTTTATCGATTAGCAGTAGAAAACATTACTTTTTCAATTTGAATCGATTTCATCACGCTTCAATTTCCTAAAAAGATCCTATCGATTCCGAACAGCGTCACCGCTTGGTTTCGGTTTACCGGCCTCAAAGATTCGTTCAGTCCTGTACTGAGATGTCCTCTTCGAACCAGCCGCTATAATTTCGATTTTAGTCTTCCAATAGTCTGAAATCCAATGATAACAAGTTGTTTAGATTACCAAAGTTACAAATCAGCAGGTCTATCGTTTTTCAAAACGAAAGTAAACAAGTAAACATGTGAGAAAAACATGGGCTTGGATTAGTATTGAATAATGGGTAGAAAAGATGAAGACATAAAACTATTCAAGTATAAAAAAAAGAGGAGTGTAAGTTCGTTTGTATGATGGCAATATAAGTAATTAATTAATTCGAAAAGTCAAATTTAATCATGTCATCCTTGCTATTTATGCTATGTGTGTTTTTCTGTCGTTCGAAGTAGTAGTTTATTTGTTTAACATGTATTTGCCATTTATCTAGTATGCCAATATGTACTATCAAAGACAAAAGTCTTGACTCACGTTCGACATATATAGAAGTAGAATCATTGGAGTGTCTTCAGTATTTCAATATTTTTCTCTTTATTTTTGAGTCAAGACTTTTGTCTTCGACGGAACATATGTACAAGGTATCCCATCGAGGATCTTTGATTATTTACAGCTTTATTTTTGTATTCAGGAAAAAGTCTCTTATACAAAAGTTTCACAGAATTGAATGTTGAATAACCTAAAAATATTTTTTACCAAACTGGATGTCCCAAAAGTAGGAAAATGCATGCTTACGCCGTTATTTTAACAGACTATAGAGGGTGATTCTCAATATATGCGACAAACTTTAAAAGCTGGTTTCTGAGGTTATTTAAAATAACCTCAGAATATATATATATATAAAATAAAATAAGTTCATATGAGTATTGTCCATAACGGTTTGGTGTATTTTAAGTTATTGAATGTTTAACAATAAATTCATGAACTATGACTAACACGATATATTTATCACAGTTAGTCTCAAAAACTATTATGTTTGAGAGGAATTTTTAAATTTGTCATTCAAATTAGACAAATAGTTGTCAGAGTATTTCATATCAGTTTATTGTCAGTTACTGTTTTCTAAAATGATTACATGAATGCGAGATGTGTGATATGCATTTCGTTTACGGTCTGCCAATGGAAATTCGCGTGCTGCCCTAGACTCTTTATGAAGAACGCATACCGAACCGTATCATCCCGCATCATTCAATATTTGCCCGTCTTCGCAACGTCTTAGTGAACGGGATATTCTAAAAACGGACGACTGATAACGGTCACCCATCTACAAGTGAGAACACCAACAAGTTGGAGAAAGGCTTACTAAATGAAATTGCAGGAACATCCTACTACAAGCACCAGAAAAATTGCGTTTGCTTTAAACATTAGTCAGCCACAGTTGTGTAGAGAAATATTGAAAGATCAACTATTGTATGCCATATCCATTCAACGTGCAGGCACTTTATGCCGGCAGATTTTTCCGTAAAGATGGCTCGTTATTCAATAATATGCAACACAAAATCGCACAAAATACCTGACTATGGCTCAAATATTCTTCACCGACGAGGCTTTTTCTCTAGAAACGCGATTATTTTTCATAATAATCACATATGGGCCGAAGAAAAATCCC
>RXPK01000025.1:1230090-1346143 GCA_004143645.1 Protaetia brevitarsis | reverse complement strand
CTGTATCTTCGAAACAAAGGGGTTTTTCAAAAATCATCATAGGACAAAATATTCTTAGAATAGACCAAGGAATAACCCCTTGAATTTTTGCGGCTTGTTTATCTAACACCCTGTATATAAAGCTATTCATAAGTATTTGTAGGTATGTAAGTATATGTATCTCCACTCGTTACTGAATCAAATAGAGTCGTCCGCAATATAAATGTATATAAATATTAAGTGAATAGCAGTACAAAAGACACTTTGGGACGGTGTGCAAAGTTGTGTAAACAGTTTATCTGTTTAAAGTATACCGCTATTTAAGGAAAACTGAGAACCAAAAATAGCAGAAGCAGGTTGTAGCAGCTAATGTAAAATAGTAGTTTTATACATCACTATAATTACTACACAGAAGAAATAAAAAATAAAATACATTACGGGCGCTGTCAAAATTACATAATACATATTGATCGAAGCGACTATCTTTGTGTTTTTTTATTTAATCAGGGCTTTTTCAATGTAGGGGGCCCGTTTCAAATGGAATTTTAACACTACGAATATTCCTCTCATGTATTTTTCCGTATTTCATATTCAATCCGCCCTACTTCATCCCGAATCTTTTATACGCAGATCCTACATTACCAAACGTTATACGAAAATTCACTCACTACCTATTGTTCGGGATCACAGAACCGTTAACTTCATTCGAACCGTTAACTGACAGCCAGAATGCAGCGGATTCAGCACTCGCGAACACCCCAATAGAACGCGGACGGCATTAGAATCTTGTACGTAACTAGAACTAAATGCATTTCCGTGTCGAAGCCAGACTAAAAAGGTTGCAAATTTTACAATAGGCACCAGGTTACTGCGTTATAGTATAAAACGTTTTATAGGTACAATTAAGAGATGTATGTGGACAGTTCTCTTATATGTAGGCAACACAAATTACAGCCAACGCAAAGGAATATTATCTCTTTCAATACAATCGCAATAAAACGCAAAGATTTTTTGATCGTAAGAATTGTAGAGGAGAGAAATGTTATTTTAACGTCTATCAGGAGAAAATATTGAAGATTCTCAACAGCGCAAGTAATGATTTTCTATACAAATCCATTCAGAGTAGAAAACCCCTGTTACTGATTCAAATAGAGTCGTCCGCAATATAAATGTATATAAATATTGAGTGAATAGCGGTAACAAAAGATACTTTGGCCGATGTGCAAAGTTGTAGAAACAGTTTATCTCTTTTAACATACACCGCTATTTAAGGAAAACTAGCAGTTTTTTTAAACTGCTAACCAAAAGTAGTAGACGCAGCTTGTAGCTGCTAAAGAACTAGTTATACGGGGTGTTTTGAAACTTCGTTTAAAGATTTTAAGGGCATGTAGTACCATCGAAAATAAGGTTAAAAGTCAATAAAACATATGTTCACAAATCAACCGTTACAAATAGACAGCGAGTGTTCCTAATAGTACATGGATATAACATATCCCAGTAAACAGGTGCTTATCAGCTATTTGTTTCATGACAGTTTAATTTGACCTTTTGTGCAATTTGTAGCAATTACAATGGTTACGTATTCTAATGCTGAAATGAGCGATATGGTGTTCATGTACGGTCGTGCTAATGGGAACTCTTTACAAGCACGTCGCTTCTATGCTGAAACGTTTCCTGATCGCCAACTGCCTTCGCATGTGATGTTTCAGACGGTGTTTCAACGACTAAGAGAAACTGGTTCGTTTGAGAAGCGGTCTTCTGATATTGGACGGCAGAGAATAGCATGTACTCCACGAATTTTGAATATTATTAATGAAAATCCCGAAACTAGTGTTAGAAAAATTTCGACTCAAGTGGGTGTAAGCAGCAATCTTGTTTGGAGAACTCTTCATGGGCAACTCCTATACCCCTACCATATCCAACGAATACAAGCCCTTACTGCTCCGGATTATCAAGCGAGAAGGGCTTTCTGTGTGTGGTTTTTGCGAACAGCTGCTGATCGGCCAGATTTCGCTGATAACATCCGTTTTCACTGATGAAGCTGGTTTTACTAAAAATGGAATATTTAATTTCCACAACAATCACGTTTGGTGTGACGAGAATCCTCATGCTACCGTTGAAGCCAGGCACCAGCAACGTTTCTCTCTAAACATCTGGTTAGGCATGATAGGGGAACGGTTGTTAGGACCGATTGTTTTGCCACAACGCTTAACAGGTCCTGCATACCTCGAGTTCTTGGAAAATACTTCACTTGAACTTTTGGAAGATTTACCTATAAATCTAAGACTGTACCTCTGGTTTATGCAAGATGGAGCTCCACCGCACTTTACGCGTGCTGTTAGGGAACATCTTAACAATGAATTTCCTGGGAGATGGATAGGGCGAGCAGGTCCCATTGCTTGGCCTCCAAGGTCTCCCGATCTAAACCCGTTGGACTTTAGTATCTGGGTTATTTGAAAAGTTTAGTGTACGCAACACCGGCAAAACGATCTTCCAGAGTTGCGCCAACGAATAGAACACTGTTGCCAGATAATACGAGAAAAACCCTTGTTTTTTGAAAGAGTGCGCGCTTCCTTTGAAAGCAGATGTAGATCCTGTGTCGAAATGGATGGACGTCATTTTAGTTATAATCTATTTTATGTTAAAATGCAATAACATCTTAATAAAAACCGCTAAAGCAAACTTATTCTGCAATTGCGATAAAATCGCTGTTATCTCGTAAACAGTTAATTTGTGGACATATGTTTATTATGACTTTTAACCTTATTTTCGATCGTACTACATGCCCTTAAAATTTTTAAACGATGTTTCAAAACACCTTGTATATATCGCTATTCTGTAATGTGTTTCAGTGTTTCGTTTCCGATGTGCGAGTATCCTAACGTATTTCCAGAGCGTCAGATTTTGTCATTCGCTATCAGTAGTAAACAGAGATGGCGTTGTCGCCTTTTGCATACACAAACTGACGCGATTTGCATATCACTCGCTGTTCCCTACGTGTTTGAGTGTGTACAGGGGACGAAAGAGTTCCCTTTGATTCAAGATGCGCAAAGTACGAGCCATGAATGTTGTTTATAACCTCACCTAGATTCTCTCTCAACGAGCGACTGAGTGTAGGTGCGAATGTAGTCTGTATAGGTGATAGGTGCAATGTTCAAAGCGTGTAGTCTAAAGGAGAATAATGATGTAATCTGATTAGGTATTGTCTTTCAGGTATAATCCGTTTGTTCGAGAGTATCATACGAAACGTGCATATGCAAATATGGATTGGATTATCATTTTGGAAAGGGGTGTATTATTGATTGCGAAATGCTAGTTGATTAATGGTTTGTTTTGAATTTAAACTATAAAAGTATCTATTAATAATTTTGTTAATTATTTATGATTGATTCTCACGTTATAATATGATACGGTATGATTAAATATTTTTACCCTTTATGGTAGGTCGTTGAATTTTCTTATTTACTTTAAACTTATGTTGGCAGCATAAGTTTAAACTTTAAGTGGACTTATTCTGTGGTGTCTGTGTGGTGTGGTGCAGGTTGTTATTATTTGACATATTGCGTTTTGTGGTTTTTCATTTTCATTATTATACAGGGTGTTAGGTAAACATGTGGCGAAAATTCAAGGGGTTATTCCTTGGCTTATTCTAAGAATATTTTGTCCTATGATGATTTTTGAAAAACCGCTTTGTTTCGAAGATACAGGGCGAACAAAATTTGCGACAACCATATTCGATATTCGTTGAAATTATTATTAATGTAAATAAAAGTATGGTGTACGCCAATGAGTTTATCAAGTACGAAAATTGTTTACAATGCGCTGTTATTTTTTGGATCTCGATCACATGAAACGGCTGTTTTATCTAGTAGTGGATTTCATTTGAATACGTCTCATCGGTCGCATTTATTTAGATTGATTGACGTATGGCTGTTTGACGTGTCTCTAATAGTTAGTGAAATCCTCTATCGTGATGTATACGAATGGCGAGATGACTGACATACATTTCATGTATTATAGACTTGCTGATGGCAACTTATTAGAAGCTAGACGATTGTATATTGAACGAATTCCTGCCCATAATGTAAAAATCTTCGAAAACATTCATCGACATCTTCGTGAAACAGGCTCAATGAAACGAAGTGGAGGGCCAGGAAGATCAATGACTGCAAGAACGATACAATTGGAACAGAATATGCTGGAGATGATAGAGGAAGATCCTGGTAGTTCTACGCAAAAAATTGTAAATACTTTGAATGTAAATTATTGCACAGTTTGGAAAATTCCTAAGGACAATTTGTTGTATCCACGCCACATTCAACGCGTTCAGGCACTGCTACTTGCTGATTTTCCTCCACGTATTGTATTATGTTAATGGATATAGCAAACATTAGTTCGCATCCCTCTATTCCTGACACAGATTCTTTTTACCGATGAAGCCAGTTGCTCAAGAAATGCAATAAGGAATTTCCATAATAACCATGTGTGGGCAGATGAAAATCCGCATGAGTTATTTGAAGATCGTTTTCAACATCAGTTCTCGTTGAATGTTTGGGTTGGAATTGTGAGTGACTATCTAATTCTACCAGGAAGATTTACTGGCGTGGTGTACCGCAACTTTTTGGAAGCACCGCTGCCTGAGTTTCTGGAGGATGTACCATACGCGACAAGAATTGCAATGTGGTTTATGCACGATGGTGCACCACCACATTTCAGTTTGGTTGCTTGTAATTTTTTAACAGCAACATACGGAGATCGCTGGATTGGTCGAGGTGGGCCACACTCATGGCCTGCTCGATCTCCAAATTTAAACTCCCTAGATTATTTCTTCTGGGGATCTTTGAAGTCAATAGTTTACGCTAATCTAGTGGAGAATTTGGACGATTTGTGAAATCGAATAACTGCTGGGTGTAACTCAATTAGAAACGACCCTGGTGTGTTTGAAAGAGTTCGACAGTCAATGACGAGAAGATTGAATGCTTGTATCCAGGCTGGAGGAAGCCATTGCGAACATTTATTGTAGATTGAGCAACTTTAAATGCACTTTTTGATAATAAAATGTTGTTACTGTCGTAAGTAACAACATTTCGTTCGTTATTCAACTTTCAATATAAACTGATATATCAATTTTTTCAGGATATTGATAAGTCATTTTCACAAAAAAAAAAATATTTGAAAATGAAGTTGACGTTTAATGTTAAGAACAACTTGAATGTCAACATAGTTTTGCCTCTAGGATATTAGCGTTTGTTTCATAGCCTACTGTGGTTTAAAGTAATATTAAATAAATCGTCAAGGAAACCAATATCATCCATGGTGTGTTATATTCTTGAAAAGAGATTTTAAAATGCTATCTTTTTAGATTAAAATATATAGAATGTTGCTTTAAAAAAGAAATAGGTCAAGTTTGATAACTTTTTTACTTGACCCCGTATACTTATTCTGAAAACGGCAGATTATTCAACAATCATTATAAAGAAACTTTTGTATAAAATATTTTTCAATATCTCTTTTAACTAAGAATATATAGGGTAATTGTGAAATTTACAATTTTTTAATTTTATATCGTATCTCTTAAGCGACCGAAAATTTTCAAATTTTGATTTTACTATACTATATTTATACTATATTACTCTTTTGATAGCACTAACAATTACGGAGATGTCCTATGTCCTATAAAAGCGTCAAAAATGGGACATACATATATACAAAAGACAATTGTAAATGTTAGATTACCTACGCCTCATATACAAGCATGAAACTCATGACAGCACGCCACACGTAACAAATTTCATATAAACATCGCGAAATACACCACATATACTAACCAACTCGGACGCAGACAAGAAACAAACGCTCAAATATCTCGTAAGAGATCCACACAAACTGTTTCTCGTTAAGGACATCGTGCTGGGGCGCTCACAACGAACTCGGCACCAGAACAAATTAGATCTGGGCTCCATTACGGGACTTGCACGGGAAGCATTACTCTCAAGCCGTGTCGGACATCTTTACAGATAGACAGACAGAAAGAAAGAAAGAAAGAAAGAGCCCAGAATGTAATATCTAGGTACCATTCTCTTCCCTAACGCCTTGCTAAAACTAAGCTCTCTACGTCAGTAAACCAAACCGCATCTTGTGGCTAATGTTACAAGCCAGACGCCCGCTGAATCGTATAGTCTATCTCGTCGAGAAGTGACCGAGTAGAATGGCCCTGGGATCAGGTTGTTTATCGGCCGTGTGTGAATCGAGGGGTATAACTGTGATTTCCCGATGTGGCTTTGGGTCGTTCGATTGTTTTACGAGGAGTCACGTGTCTGTTAGAGGTCTGAAGTTAGGGAAGAAGAGATGTATGAACAAATACTCGTTGTTTTTTTTTATTATTACGATGTTTATTATATGAAATGTGTTACTACAATTGCTTTCTAACACTATTTCTAGTAAAATTGTTGCTATGGAAGTTACCCACGATTTTACAGATGAATTTACTACGTAATAAGGAAAAAAAATCGTTATGATTTGGAAAATATAATTTAGGTTCACATTTATTAAGTGATATATACAGGGTGATTCTCAATATATGCGACAAACTTTAAGCGCTGATTCCTGGGGTTATTTTGATCATAAAAGTTCATAAGAACATACGTCCAAAATCGCTTAGTTCTAAAGTTGTACAATGTTTAATAATAAGTTAACATAATTAATGTTTTTATTATAAATTAACAAAATAATTAGTAAAACAAAATTAACTTATACTAACTGTTGAAAATGACCGCCCCCAACTGCAATACAAGCTTGTATCCTCCGTCGTATTGACTGGCGAGTCCGTTCTAAAATACCAGGAGTATTTCGAATTGTTTGAAAAGCTGCGATAATACGATTTCTCAGTTCAATGGGAGTCGTATAAACTAATGATTTAAGGTGACCCCAGAGAAAAAAGTCCAAAAAATTTAAGTCTGGAGACCGAGGAGGCCACGGTTGTGGACCTCCCCGTCCTATCCACCGATCTGGATACGTATTGTCCAAAAACTCGCGAGCAACTAAAATAAAATGCGCTGGAGCACCGTCATGCGTAAAATACATTTGTAATCTTAATTGCAACGGAACTTCTTCCAACAGTAGGGGTAGCTCCTCTTCAAAAAAAATTGCGGTATACCTCGCCATTTAACCGCATCGGTAAAAAATGTGGACCTATCAAGTGATCTCCAACAATTCCGGCCCACACATTGACAGAGAATTGATGTTGATGACGGGCATTCACTAGTTCGTGCGGATTTTCTTCGGCCCATATGCGATTATTATGAAAATTAATAATCGCGTTTCTAGAGAAAGTTGCCTCGTCGGTGAAGAATATTTGTGCCAAATAGTCAGGATTTTGTGCGATTTTGTGTTGCATCCGTTGACAAAAAGCCACTTTTTGGGGAAAATCTGCCGGCAAAAGTGCCTGCACCCGTTGAATGTGATATGGATACAACAAACAGTTGATTTTTCAATATTCTCCAAACTGTGGCCTGACTAATGTTTAAAGCAAACGCAATTTTTCTGGTGCTTGTAGTAGGATGTTCCTCAAATTCATTCAGTACCATTTCTTCAACTTGTGGAGTCTCACCGTAGATGGGTGCCCGTTATCAGTTGTCCGTTTTTTTAAATTTCCTTTTTCACTAAGATGTTGGTGAAGACGGGCAAATATTGAATGGCGCGGGATGATACGGTTCGGGTATCGTTCTTCATAAAGATGTCTAGCAGCACGCATATTTCCATTGGCAAGACCGTAAACGAAATACATATCACACATCTCAGCATTCGTGTAATTCATTTTTTGGAAAACAGAAACTGGCAATAAACTGAATGAATACTCTGACAACTATTGACAAATAATGAAATGACAAATAAACAATTCCCTCTCAACACAATAGTTTTTGAAGAACCAACTGTGATATTATATCGTGTTAGTCATAGTTTATAATTTATTATTAAACATTCAATAACTTTAAAACCAAACCGTTTTGAACATATACTCATATGAACTTTTATGATCAAAATAATTTCAGGAATCACCTCTTAAAGTTTGTCGCATATATTGACAATCACCCTGTATAAACGCATATTTGGAGCTTTTAAAACACCCTGTATGATGTGGAAATAGCCTTAAAAGGTAACCATAATAGTCTCCAATATATCCCCAAAAAATGAAACTTTTTGAACGTAGCACAACATTCTTGTATAGTACTAAAATTCGTAGATAAAAACCAATTTTCACCAATTATTACTTGCAGCACCAGTATTTTCACCTATTTAATTATAAAATATAATTACTCCGGCGTCAATGTTTAAGTTATAATTACGAAATATTAAATCCAGTCGTCTATTTCCGTGCGCAAAATATGAAATAACATTCGCCTCAGTCGCTGAGAGAAGCATAAATTTTAATACCAAAAAAACAGTAGCCCTGTTTTTATACTCGCAGCAGAGTATTATGCAGCGTTGCAACTCAACTCCGGTAGCTATACAAAGGAGGCCGGTTCGACACCCTTGGACGTTACCCGTAATTGTTTTTGCTTCGGCTAGTTCCAGCGACAGTATCCCAGTTTGGCATTCATTATTCGAAGCTGTGCGCGCTGAGCGCTGGCAAATTTACTTTATTTAAAAATTAATATTTATGTCAGGCGAGATGGAATCACGTGCTCTTGTTTTTAGTTCGAGCACGGTTCTGTAGGAGGATGGGTGGTTGGTTTTTTTTCCTTCTGTGTGGAAAGAGGGGCCTGTTGGTTCCTATAGGTTTTAATTCTAAAGGATGGGGTTATAATTAAAGTTAAATAACGTTAGAAAAGCCCGGAATGAGTATTTGAAATTATAATTTTGTGTAAATAGGCGTATCAAACTTTAGTATTATTAACTGGAAAATTTCTTGTAGAACTTGAATTCTTTTTTTATTTGGAATGTTAGGGCTTTTACTATTTGGGATTTATAATTAATTTACAATCGTTCTTCAAAACCAAAATTATCTAACCAAATAACGTTAGAAAAGCCCGTAATGAGTATTTGAAATTATAATTTTGTGTAAATAGGACTATCAAACTTTAGTATTATTAACTGGAAAGTATCTTGTGGAACTTTAATCTTTTTTTATCTTGGAATGTTGGGGGCTTTACTAATTGGGATTTATAATTAACTTTAACAATCGTTCTTCAAAACCAACAAATTATCTAACCAAATAACGTTAGAAAAGCCCCGGAATGAGTATTTTGAAATTATAATTTTGTGTAAATAGGCCTATCAAACTTTATTATTATTACTGGAAGTATCTTGTGGAACTTTAATCTTTTTTTATTAGGAATGTTGGGGCTTTTACTATTTGGGATTTATAATTAATTTACAATCGTTCTACAAAACCACAATTATCTAACCAAATAACGTTAGAAAAGCCCGTAATGAGTATTTGAAATTATAATTTTGTGTAAATAGGCCTATCAAACTTTATTATTATTAACTGGAAAGTATCTTGTGGAAGTTTAATCTTTTTTTATTTGGAATGTTGAGGCTTTTACTATTTGGGATTTATAATTAATTTACAATCGTTCTTCAAAACCACAATTATCTAACCAAATAACGTTAGAAAAGCCCGTAATGAGTATTTGAAATTATGATTTTGTGTAAATGGGCCTATCAAACTTTATTATTATTAACTGGAAAATTTCTTGTGGAACTTGAATCTTTTTTTTATTTGGAATGTTGGGGTTTTTACTAATTGGGATTTATAATTAATTTACAATCGTTCTTCATATGTACAAATATTTATAAACTTTTTTTTTCACCCCCAAGTTAATCGGCATTCCACTGATTGATTCACAAAGCACCGATTTACTAAATCCAATATAACTTTTTTATTTATTGATATATCGACCATCTCATTTTGTCGATACCTAGACGTGTACAGGGGTGTACTCAGCTACGAGGTCGACAAACACATTATTTTTTTTTTTTCGTATTACAAAATTCGTATACAAAATTTCTTGCAAATAGTGTCATTTCATTTTTGATGTGAAACTATCACATTGCCAAAAAATCAAGTTGAACAAATAATTCCTTCTAGCTGTAGCACTTCTAGTATCACTGAGTATAAGAACTTTAAGTGACTATAACTTGATTAATTAAATTAGAACGCCATATGTTTTAATTACCTATAGAATGGTATTTATAGTTCAAGCTTTAAATCTTTGTGCTTTGATGAGTACCCCAAATAATCGTTTTTGTTTTTTTTTTTTTAAATAAAATTCTAATATATCGAGAAAAATCATAATTAGAGTAGACAATGTAAATGTTTTGGATTAGAATTTTAGCAACTTCCACATTACTTAATATTCGATCTGAACATTTGTATTAAATCTTTCAAAACTTTTATTCGATTACATTAAATTGAAAAAATGGTATTCAACATAAAGCAGAAAGCAAAAATCATTCCTTTCATATACGTGTGGGAGTAAATGGCGAGTGACAATATTCAATTCCAAGAATCATGATCTGATTTTCGTGAAGAATATCCTAAATTAGTGTTTCACTATAATGATTTGCAAACTAATTCGTTGCCAATTATTGAAGCCATTTTTGACATGTTATTGATTAAAATCCAAAAACATCCCATTTCAGTAATGGTCCAACAAACAAATTTGTCTTATAATAGCTGATGTCAACTCATTCTTGAAGAAAAAAAACTTACACTCTCATACAATATAAGTTGCAATGCTTTTATGAGCTTTTCCAGTGGATTATCCAAAATGTGTGGAATTTTGTCAATGGTTCAAAAATAATCTAAACTATGAGGATACCCTTAACACAGTTATTGCTTAATCAAAATAAAGATTTACTCAAAAGAAACAACATGTTTTCACAATTATTTTCTATTTATTTCCAGGAATCATCGTACCGTCAAACTGACGTCACTATGGCGTGCATGACGTCACTGGATCAACGTTTTTACAGACTGAGGATCTGTGTTTCTTCTCTTATCCCTTTGGTCGTTTTGTTGGCTTTAAATCTTCCACATTCACAAGGTAAGTCCATGTATATATTTATACTGTTCATCGGCATTTTTTGTGAAGATAAACTACAGTTCTTTGCTAAGTTGAGAATAACTAAAAAGAAAGAGTTGCTTAAAAAGAAATTGAATACATAATTATGATTAAAAAAAAAAGAATTAACACTCTGTATTTTGAAAACAAAGCTGCATTCGAAAAAAATTATACCGCATTTTCGTCTTAAAATCTGGTGAGGATTATCCTCATTTATTTTGTCAGGGAGGTTAGAAAACACCCTGTATATGCTCTTTTCAAATGATTGTTTATAATGTAATTTATTCTTTAATGTCGTTTTTTTTTAATTTAAAACTACATAATGAAATCAAATATTTATATATTTTTTTTAAATCATTCAGATTATTTTTTACATCTTTTTACGATCCTATCTCAAAACCACAAACAAAAAAGGTTAGTCAGAGTATACCGTAAAAGTGGGGCGATTCCGATCAGTTTTATGTACTATTTCTGAGCTGCAATTATTATTATTGATCGAAAAAAATTGAAAAAATCGATATTAATCATACATCTTTTAGCTACACATACTATCATGTATATTCACCCAATGTATTAAAACACTATTTTTTTAGTACATCAAGCGTGATCGGTTTTGCCCCATAATAGGGGGGCAATTCCAATCACCCATCTATTTTCTTATAAAAACCGATTTGAAAGCTACACGAGATAAATCCAATAATAAAAATTTGAATTTAAAAAAGGAAATAACAGAAAATATGTATTATAGAAATGGCAAACAGATAAATAATGACATGACTATAATAATTCATAAACTAAAACAAAAACAAATTTCATTCAACGCGCTCCATCTCAGTTCAAAAAACGTAGCTTCCCCTTCTATGACCAGCTGGATAATTTGGCTTTTGGAAATATCCTAAATTCGTCAACTTGGAGAAATACAAAAATCATCTTTTCTTCTTCTTAGAAACTACGGTTCTTTAAAGTATTCTGAAGTAATAATAATAATAATAGAATATTCATGCCTTTGCATCCCCCACAGCTTTCGCCAATTACAAAGGTAATTAATATGGCACCCCATTATTTTCTGATGCTTTCATAATGGATGAAGTGTTCTATTTACTGTCCTGATAGCGCTTTGGAGGTATTGGGGTATATTGCTGTCTTCCGCCAGCTATACTTTTTTTTATAGTTTCTCACCATAAATTTCAAAAAAACAACGTAGAAACATGAGTATGTCATATTTCTACGTCGTTCTATGAGCATGCTCTTTGTTTCCTTTACTTTTAAAACTGATCGGTATTACCCCATGAGGTGTTAATTTTCCCCCTTACTCCTTGTTATTCCAACACTTTCATAAGTCAAAAAAAGAAACGGTGAAGAATGAATGACAATTGATTCTTTTCACCTTATCGCTTTTCGAAAATTCGCTTAGTCCTAGTGCGATTCCCCAGTAGTAGTTTGTTTCCGCCTGTATGAAATATTACTCGTTGTCATTCCATCGGAAATTATTTTTTTAACACAGGAAATTTTAATGCAATACTTAAAAAGTCAGTTAGTTATCTATGTTATAAACAAAGTTTATTAAATGACTGTGTTGCAAAACTTTTTCATCCTTTCCATAGATGTCAGATTAAATAATTGCCGTAAAATCAGGAATGATCGATTTTACCCCATGCGATCGAAATTGCCCCACTCTACGGTACCTAAGTTCTTTTTATTTCTTTTATTCAATAGAGCCAGATATTTGCAATATATCCTATTAAAATGACATTTACGGCATCTCTTTCTTTACTAGCAAGTACCGTGGTTATTTTTTTCTCTAACTGTACGCTGCCATAGTGTCATCACTAATTCAACGCTGCCCTTCAGGCGTTTGAACTTTACTTCGGTAGTCGTTCGCCGGGCCAATAAAAAAGTTTTTAATTAAAATCCGTTCGCCTGCTTCCTGCAGCCCCTCCTCACACCCCTCCGCTCCATCTATACGTCCCAAAGGGATGCCCCCTTCAATCCGTCGCATTCGAGAATTCGACTCCCGGAGCAAGATTTTTACATTAGCTATGGAAATGAATTTAGCCGCTGTTGTAAAACATATGATATGCCCTTACATTATTATTACACCCTATGATGTGCAATGAATGCCTGGGTTTCTGTGAATAATGAGAGAAGCAATCTCTATCGGGGTAATCAAAAACATCGGTCAGTTAGGCAAATCACTGGCAAACGGATCGATTCTATCAATTTGCTCGTCAAATCGGTTTGAAAAATTGATGAGTAAATTAGTCGGTGTATGAATATCAATTCTGTTGTGATGTTGTTTTTACTTGTACGACCGCTAGATGGATGCTTCAACAGTTTTCTACCAGATTAACATAGTATAACATCCACTTACAAGAAAACCTCGCGAACTGTCACTCGTGGATTTTGATTTGAAACTTTGTCTATTTGTAAAGTCCATGGAGTGTTACTCAATGAACTTCAATTTTAGGGGGTGTAAAACGCCCTTGAAGTTCGACTAAAATTTCGTTTATCTAAAATAACTTTTAAATGGCGAAAAATGGAAAAAAAAATCAATGACGAATTTGCACCATTTGAAGAGCTCCTGCGGCTGGTATAAATATTTGTATACGTTCCGCTACACAATAATTAACTGAAGGTCATTCCGCTTCAAAAACCAACTCAAGTATTTGAAATTATAATTTTGTGTAAATAGGCCTATCAAACTTTATTATTATTAACTGGAAAGTATCTTGTGGAACTTTAATCTTTTTTTATTTGGAATGTTGGGGCTTTTACTATTTTGGAATTTTATAATTAATTTACAATCGTTCTTCAAAACCACAATTATCTAACCAAATAACGTTAGAAAAGCCCGTAATGAGTATTTGAAATTATAATGTTGTGTAAATAGGCGTATCAAACTTTATTATTATTAACTGGAAAGTATCTTGTGGAACTTTAATCGTTTTTTATTTGGAATGTTGGGGCTTTTACTATTTGGAATTTATAATTAATTTACAATCGTTCTTCAAAACCACAATTATCTAACCAAATAACGTTAGAAAAGCCCGTAATGAGTATTTGAAATTATAATTTTGTGTAAATAGGCCTATCAAACTTTAATATTATTAACTGGAAAGTATCTTGTGGAACTTTAATCGTTTTTTATTTGGAATGTTGGGGCTTTTACTATTTGGAATTTATAATTAATTTACAATCGTTCTTCAAAACCACAATTACTTAACCAAAAAACGTTAGAAAAGCCCGTAATGAGTGTTTGAAATTATAATTTTGTGTAAATAGGCCTATCAACCTTTAGTATTATTAACTGGAAAGTATCTTGTGAAACTTTAATCTTTTTTTATTTGGAATGTTGGGGCTTTTACTATTTGGGATTTATAATTAATTTACAATCGTTCTTCAAAACCACAATTATCTAACCCAATAAACGTTAGAAAAGCCCGTATGAGAATTTGAAATTATAATTTTGTGTAATTTAGGACTATCAAACTTTAGTATTATTAACTGGAAAGTATCTTGGTGAAACTTTAATTCTTTTTTTTATTTGGAATGTTGGGGCTTTTTACTATTTGGGATTTACAATTAATTTACCATCGTTCTTCAAAACCACAATTATCTAACCTAAATAACGTTAGAAAAGCCCGTAATGAGTATTTGAAATTATAATTTTGTGTAAATAGGCCTATCAAACTTTAGTATTATTAACTGGAAAGTATCTTGTGGAACTTTAATCTTTTTTTATTTGGAATGTTGGGGCTTTTACTATTTGGGATTTATAATTAATTTACAATCGTTCTTCAAAACCACAATTATCTAACCAAATAACGTTAGAAAAGCCCGTAATGAGTATTTGAAATTATAATTTTGTGTAAATAGGCCTATCAAACTTTAGTATTATTAACTGGAAAGTATCTTGTGGAACTTTAATCTTTTTTTATTTGGAATGTTGGGGCTTTTACTATTTGGGATTTTATAATTAATTTACAACGCGTCTTCCAAAAACCCACAATTATCTAACCAAATAACGTTAGAAAAGCCCGCAATGAGTATTTGAAATTATAATTTTGTGTAAATAGGACTATCAAACTTTAGTATTATTAACTGGAAAGTATCTTGTGGAACTTTAATCTTTTTTTATTTGGAATGTTGGGGCTGTTACTATTTGGGATTTATAATTAATTTACAATCGTTCTTCAAAACCACAATCATCTAACCAAATAACGTTAGAAAAGCCCGTAATGTATATTTGAAATTATAATTTTGTGTAAATAGGCCTATCAAACTTTAGTATTATTAACTGGAAAGTATCTTGTGGAACTTTAATCTTTTTTTATTTGGAATGTTTGGGCTTTTAACTATTTGGGATTATAATTAATTTACAATCGTTCTTCAAAACTACAATTACCTAACCAAATAACGTTAGAAAAGCCCGTAATGAGTATTTGAAATTATAACTTTGTGTAAATAGGCCTATCAAACTTTAGTATTATTAACTGGAAAGTATCTTGTGGAACTTTAATCTTTTTTATTTTGAATGTTGGGGCTTTTACTATTTGGGATTTATAATTAATTTACAATCGTTCTTTCAAAATACAATTACCTAACAAATAACGTTAGAAAAGCCCGTAATGAGTGTTTGAAATTATAATTTTGTGTAAATAGGCCTATCAAACTTTAGTATTATTAACTGGAAAGTATCTTGTGGAACTTTAATCTTTTTTCATTTGGAATGTTGGGGCTTTTACTATTTGGGATTTATAATTAATTTCCAATCGTTCTTCGTATGTACAAATATTTATAAACTTTTTTTTCACCCCAAGTCGATCGACATTCCACTGACTGATGCACGGTGCACCGCTTAATTTATATCGATTAAATACCTTTTTCTTTATCAATTTTCTACTATCTATCCAACTCAACAAAACTACAATTATCTAACCAAAAACTAACCGCCATCCGGCCTATTTCATCCGCCGTTTATTAAAAAACCCGGAAGAAAGCGCCCTCATCCCCTAGTCACAACAACCCCCCATATCCCACTCCAATCTGTACTATTACGGTCCTTTTCCTCGGTTCGGTACTGCCTCTTTACAAACCGGGCTTTAATATCAAAGACTGTATAGTACGCTCGCTCGGTCGTCTGAATACCGGGTCACCTCGTTTTTGCTTTGTCACCCTCGTTCACCCCACTAGAGGTCCTCCGTGAAGCGGTAGAGAAACGGGGTTAGGCGTAAAGGAAGAAGGAATATTTTCTGGAGAGCCATTACGAATTTAGGTTTCAGCTAGAGACGGGTGGTCGTTCTTTAAAGTGGGTACTCGTGTAGTTTTCGAGTACCAGTGTATAAGCGTAAGGCTTTCACTTAGGGCACTTTTAGGGCGTGTATACTGTCGGTGTTAAGGAGACGGAAGCGTGGGCGAATGACGAAGGGGTTGAAAGGAAAAGTGCGCTGATCCTTTTAATGAATTGATTAGGAATCTAAATGGTATAAATCAAAGATAATTTTGTTTTTGGTTTATAATATCATCGTGCAATATGATCGATTAAATTTACTCTCTAGCGTGCTATGATTTTACTTACCCCCTGTTCTATTCAATGAAGTCTTTACTAATATTAATAACAAACACTTTACAGCAACTGCGTTCTAGGACTTTTCTAAAGCCTTTGACTGTGTCAGCCAATACATTTTACTATGGGATTCGTACTACTCCTGTGGAATGGTTCAAATCCTACCTTTTCCATAGGAAACATATCGTGAAAGCAAATAGTTCTTCCTCATCGTGTATGGGAATTGTTCTCACAGCTCAGTGCTTGGTCCAATACTTTTTCTTCTTTTTATCAATGACATCACCAATTTAAAGATCAGCGGACAATCATATCTCTTCGCAGACGACACTAGCATCACTTGGAGCAGCCCAAACAAAGTAGACCTGCAATCGGTTGTATCTAGGGATAACCATCATCGTCGAAAAGTGATGCAATTCTAATTTCTTATGCTATAACAAAGGAAAAACCGTGATTCTACCTTATAAAGGTGTATTGCTACAACCGTGTGTTTTGTCATTTGTCAGATTCCTGTGTCTTAGATTAGATTAGATTAGGAATGGAGTGGCTTACTTGTTTCACCGCTACCATTTCAGATCTATTGTGATCCCCTTTTTTTGCAAGAGGACGCTCTCTAATTTTACCCTCTTAATTAGGCCTATCATCTTTGAGAGTGGCTTCTTTATGTAGCTACTAGCTGTGGGGTTCTCCTCCCCCATTACTAGAAACCTTGTCCTCGCCAGGCCTTCACATTGGCACAGCACATGAACTGGTGTTTGTTCCTCCTCTTGGCAGTATCTGCAGGTTGCATCATCTACCAGGCCTATGTTGTACATATGCCTATTCAATCTACAATGACCAGTCAGGAGAACTACAATCATTTTGTCTTTATTCAGTAGATCTCTCGTGAATTCAGGCCTCTGCTCCTTTAGGAACTCTTTTGCCTGTCCCGGTGATTTTGCCACTACTCTCTGGGACTGGTTATGTATCCATTCATTGATGGATTTTTTAATTTGCTATTAGCTAGTGCCGGCTCCAACGAATGGCCCTGACGAACCTCGCCTAGCCAACTCGTCCGCCACCTCATTTCCTCTCACGCCCGAGTGACTAGGGACCCAGGCCAGAGTTAGTTTCCTTTGGATGCCCACCTCACCAAATCAGCTTAGATTCCACGCTTGTGGAGCTAATCGCTTTTTAAGTGTGGACTGACTGTCAGAGAAGATAGCGACGCTTTTACCTGGCTCGGTATATCTTTCTATCTCTCGGACACAGTGATGGATTGCGGCAACCTCAGCTTGGAACACTGTCGTGTCTTTGCTGAAGCTTATCGAAAGAGCCTTTTTAGGGTTCTTAGCGTATATTCCCGCTCCAACGCCGTAGTCCGTTTTAGAGCTGTCAGTATACCAGTTAGAGTCCGCTGATACTGGAGTACCTGTCTCCCAGTCCTTCTTTTCTGGCATTATAACCTGAATGAACCTTAAACCCTTGGCTCTTATCGTTGATGACACTCTTGGATGGTCTTTCTATATCGATTCCCTCACCAAAAAAAAATGTCTTCTGCGTGCTTTGCAATTGGATATGTGGCCAGAGAACTTAATGCTTTCTCTGCTCGAATCACTTACTTCGCCCTTTTTGAATCTCATTTTCGCTACACTTGTAGCTTATAGAATTTTA
Organism: Protaetia brevitarsis; assembly: GCA_004143645.1. Taxonomy (NCBI): domain Eukaryota; kingdom Metazoa; phylum Arthropoda; class Insecta; order Coleoptera; family Scarabaeidae; genus Protaetia; species Protaetia brevitarsis. Next base: position 1,327,879 of record RXPK01000025.1, on the reverse strand, counting down.
ATACCATTTTTAAATTGCCAAAAAAGGGCAATTCTTCCGCCTGATACCACAAACTAACCTCTCGTCTTCCTAAAACATGTATCACTCTTTAACACTGATAACTTTCGCTATTTGAGCAGAGAAAAATCATTTTTTGAATGAATTGGCGTCCACTAATGTTATATGGACTTTTTTTTTTGGCAAATATTGAAACTTTTAAGACTTTATGAAAAAGAATATCCGTTACATGTAGGGTAAATATCTGCACATCCTGTATATTTATCTATTGCACCAACCCCAGCCCGCCAGGAAAATACTTCATGTACGCTTTCATAGTTGAATAATTCCCCATTTCAAATCTGACCTCCCCAACCGAGCTATTATAGTCCGACCACAGTTCAACCGTGAACAACTCCTCATTTCCCAATCGTATTCCGGACTTCTGATTTTTCATTTCCCGTAGCTAAGTTTACCGCTGACGGAATATCGCGGTAGTTTCTAACAGGAAAACGTATCTATTCTCTTTTTGCGGACTTTCTGCCCCTTTTCGATTTACGGTTCTGATAGTAAACTGAATAGGCAGGTTCAGGAAGATCTAAGCGGATCCCATGGAAGCTTTTCGATAGATGCGCATGTTATTTGTTGAGAAAGAATCAATGGAATGGTGGATGTTTTATTTCGAATAATTTTATTTTGGCCATTTTTATTTGCAACTATTTTTCGTTGTTGAAAAGGACGATTGGTCTTTCAGCGAATACGAAAATGAAAATATTTATGAATTTGTTATACTTAGATAATTTTGTGAATTCTTGCATAACTGAGACAGTTAAAAGTTAAAAGTAGATTTTTAGTATGACAGTAGCTGATGTCAAGGACTATATCTAACAGAAATATGTAAATACTGCTGTGGACTGGCACTCCGGGTTTTTAAATTCAGTGATTTTTGAGATCAATTTTGTCACACTTCGGAAAACTCTCAAAAGTAATTTATTTTATTTTGACAAGATTTTGTTAGTTGATTTGTTGTTATTTTTTGTCAGTCATTTAATTTATTCTCAACTTTTAATTGTTTAGCATTCTAAAGGTATCTTGATGTCTTTTAAAAAGTTACCCGCCGATGATCTTTACGTATGCGATGTGGCCTCTTTTAAGGTAGTTCCATAATTGATGCCGTGTGTAATATATGTATTTTTTGCTTGGTTACCGTTTTTGGTGATTCATTTTATTAAAACTGTTTCGCTTATTGAATTAGAATCAATCGTGGAACTCCAATTAATAATTGACGTTATATTGTTTGCACATTTAGATATAAATCCGTTATTTTGAATTTGACTAGAAGAAGTTTTTTTAGATTTAAGAGTAAATTTTCCCGTTTTCTTTTTGCTGATTTTATTCTTATTTATCACCTTGTGTAACGGTGGAAAAGCATTGTGCTTCCAATTTAAATTTATTTGTTTCTCCACGTTAATTAATAGTTTGGTTAAATTTTAAAACCACGTGGTTTTTTGTGCGATTGGATTTCTTCTAGAACAAATCTACCATTTTGTTTGTTGAAGGATTTGCATTGTCCTTTTTAAATTGTAAGTCTTATGCAGTTTGGTTTTTTGCCGAACTTATATATGGTTTTAATTTTTTCTGTAATTTGTTCAAATTATTTTTTTTTTTAAACAATAAAATTAATGATTGTAATATCATTCTAAATTATATCTTTTTTTTTTGAATCACCATTTTAATCTTTGGGATTTTAAAGAAAGTCAATTTCTCAACGCCCACATTACTTTTCATGAAAGTTACCTGAGATCAATTAGTCTTTTGCGCCCTTTTAAATTTTTCCCACGAGCTAGTTGATTTAATTTTTTTTAATTTCATTTTCATATATGCTGGTCACAGTTCACAGCGTTAACAAATTATCAATTTAAACAGCTCTTAGAACAGAGCAGTCCAAGAGCTGCTACAACAGCCATGAAACGGCGGGTCCTAAAACAACTTAAACAGCTTTTGAAACAGCTCCTGGAATAGCTTAAATAAAAATCTGCAAAAAAAACTCAAACAGACTTAGAACAGACCAAATACCTCCAGAGGCATCTGGAAATAGCTTAAACAGCGCCTAAAATAACTTAAGCAGTTTTTGGAAAAGAGTAAACAACTAATGGGATAGCTTAAACAGTTTAAACAACTTCTACAACAGCTTAAATACCTCTAGAATAGGCCAAACAGCACCAAGAGCACCTATAACAAACCTGAAACAGTTCAAACAGCTTCCGAAGCAACTTAACTACTCTGAAACAGTTATAAAACTCTTGGAGTAGCTAAAACAGTTGAAAACCTTCTGCAACACTTAAACAACCTAAACAGACTAACATCAAGGCAGCCTGAATAGCTTAAACAGCACCTAAAATAACTTAAGCAGTTTTGGAACAGATTAAACATCTCATAGGATAGCTTAAACAGTTTAAACAACTTCTACAACAGCTTAAATACCTCTAGAATAGATCAAACAGCACCAAGAGCACCTATAACAGACCTGAAACAGTTCAAATAGCTTCCGAAGCAACTTAACTAGCTCTTGAAACAGCTTATACAGCTCTTGGAGTAGCTTAAACAGTTGAAACAACTTCTGCAACAGCTTAAACATAACTAGAACAGACGAAACACCTCCAGAGGCAGCTCTGAAGTAACCTTAAACACGCCTAATAACTCAGCATTTTGGAACAATTAAACATCATAGGAAGTTACAGTTTAAACAACTTCTGCAACTGCTTAAATACCTCTAAAATAGACCAAACAGCACCAAGAGCATCTATAACAGACCTGAAACAGTTCAAACAGCTTCCGAAGCAACTTAACTAGCTCTTGAAACAGCTCTTATACAGCTCTTGGAGTAGCTTAAACAGTTGAAACGACTTCTGTAATAGCTTAAGCAGACCTGGAACACACTAAACAGCATTGGGAGCAGCTTTAACTGCTTCGAAACAGACCAAAAAACTCCAAACACAGGTATAACAGTTCTGAAACAATTTAAAGACTTTTGTAACAGCCAATACAGTTCCTTAAATAGCTTAACCGGCTCGCAGGGCGACACATAATAAGTGCTAGGAATAGTGGCAAAATCATTAGGTGGTATGTAAAGTGTTCTAGGGCAGTTTAAACTGGAACAAAATGCATCTGTTTGACCGCATTACGGAAATAATTACATCGGCCGATATTTTCGACATCCCTATAATAGTAATAGATTATTCTATAACGCATTGGTACCATGTCATCTAACTTCGTGACATACTTTTGAGTAATAGTAATCCTGTACAGATACCTAAACAAATTTTTAGGTTTTTGGACATGCTGTACCCCTCTCCAACTCGGCCGGGTGCACACTGTATGTTAAAAAGATATAAAGCTTGATAGCAGGACAAATTTTAGCTGTATAAACGAAAGAGTTATAATCTCACTGACCGTTCAAAACCTTCTAGCGAATTACATTTATGCATTCCGGTTTTACAGTCCTCTACAATTCACGCAGAATGTTAGCATTAGTGTCGTGGCTGATATTATATTTTATAAGTATAACCTTTGAACAAAATTTGGTTTTTCAAGAAAATTTTTTGTTTTGTGATTTTTCAGTAGATGATAACACTTCGTCAGCGTAATACTAATGTGGATTTTAAAGTCAATAATTATCTTATAATGTGTCGTTCAATAAATAAATGAATAAACAATACTTCATTCAAACAGTGCAAATCTCAAAAATACAATAAAATTGTAAATATCTCAAAAATAAAACTACAGTAATGTAAACTCTAAAGCAAATTAGCAGCTTTTTTAAATTGCTAAGTACTTGCAGAAGTAGGTTATAACTGCTAACGTAAAAAAGCAATTTTATACATCACTAGTTTCATATAATTATTTTTCTTCTTCAGCTCTGCGGACGATATTCGTATGGCTGTTTTAATACCATACAAATTCAGCTACGTGAAAGAGCTTTTTTTTAAAAAAAATAACGTTTCACCCCTTTTTTAACTCCCCTATATCCACCACCCCTTGTCATAGTAAATAATCCATTCAGGAAACCGGTTCCAAGATATTCCGCCGATAAGATTTTCGAAAAGCGATATTTTACTAGGGGCTTTATTTACCCTTAATAGTTACGCGTGAGAATACGCCGTGGGATTAGGGATGTAAAATAGGGGGGGTTTTACTCTCGTATCCGCAAAAAAGGGGTTTGGTTTGGTAGATTTAGGTAAATTCAGATAAAATACTTTGAACGGCTTCCAGAGTTATAAATAATTTCGTTTTTTTCTCCTGGGGCGTGTTTATGTATTATAAAATTTATGCAGGGATGGATAATTGCAATTGGTGTTTGATGGTGTTAAATAATGTTAATTTGTATAGTCTGTCATGGATATAACAACGATTAGATTAATGTGGTTTTAATACCTGCTAATTGGGTAAAACACATTAAAAGTTAAAGGAGACAATGATACGCCAGTAGGTGAAGTATAGGGCTTCTAGCTCAGTTTCAAGGCCGTTCTCCTCCAGGTGCCCCAGAGCGGACCTGTAGCTGGGAGGGGCAGCTCATGACGATGGTTTTTGCAACGCTAGGTGAGGGGGCTTTAGCCGATGACGTCAGAGGCATTATTTTACTTATTTAATATTTATATCATATTCGATACGAATTTAGAAACTTAGTAACATAATGAAATTCTAACATTAAATATGTAATTACATATTATGTCTTTTTATTCTCACATTAAATTTGTCTGGATTCCTCTCTAGAATCATGATTTGGTCTTCTTAATGTTAATTAAAGCATGTTTTTCTGGCGCATTTTCAAGCTTTTTCACATTTTTTCTATATGGTCTCCTTTCTATTTCTTGTTAATGCCACTAGATCGTTTGCGTATGCCAGGCATTGATGTTTGTGATGGTAAATTGTTCCTTGTCTGAAAAGCCAACAACCTGTGGCATCCCAACTTCAGGGTGGGAGGACACACTTATACTACGGGCACGCTGCTGGACGGGCCATTGCTACAAATGCCCACGGACAGCATGGCACCCGAAATTATTTCACTGAAAAGGTGAAAATCTCCATACCGACAGAGACCAGGCACGTAGTGAGATCACTGCTAACGAAAACTGGTACGCGGATGATCCAAATCCAGCCAGGGGACAGAGCCGGTATTTGTGGGCCCAGTCCTAATCAAAGGATATTCATAAAGCCTGGGGAAACATACAACGGTCCTTCCAGGCAGAGGTATTCGCCTTGCAGCCTGTGCAGAAATGATTGCAAAAGGGGGCTACATGAGGAGGAAAATTAATATAATGACTGACAGCAGGCTGGTATTAAGGCAGTCTCAAACCCTGTAACTAGGTCAAAACTAGTTAGGGACTGCAAACAATCCCTCAATGCACTGGCACGAGACAACACGGTGTCTCTGATTTGGGTGCCGGGACATGAGGATATAAAGGGCAACGTAATAGCTGATGAACTAGCCAAGGAGGGCTCTAAGAGACACTTCATGGGTCCAGAGCCCGTATGTGGGATTACTAAGGATTCCGCAAGAAGGGAGATCTGGACCTGGTTAGATAAAGAAAGTACAAAGAAATGGAAGTCGACTGAAGGTCAACTCCTATCAAAACGCTGATAGGGGATGGGGATGGGTAGTTCTTCTCTGATAACCTACTCAAAGCGCAGTAAGAAAGAAGTTTAAAACCATTACTGGTTGTAACTGGACACTGCTCTCTGGAAAGCATCTATACAACACAGGCCGTGTAAGCGAACCGTGGTGTAGAAGATGTGAACTACAGGAGGAAACGAGTTTACATGTAATCTGCACATGTGAGGAACTGAAGGTACTCAGGCAGAAATATTTCGGGAGAGATCTATTGGAGCCCTCGAAGGTCCTCAAGTTTCCACTGGGCAAGATATTGGGCTTTATAGAGAACACCAAGCTGCTCGAGTGGAAATAAGAGAATCAATAGGGATGGTACAATGAGCACCAAGCTCAAGTGCCGGACATCAAGTGCCCCAACTGAAATGAAATGAAATAATGAATTACCCGATTTACCCGCCCAAATGCACAATCTAATTTACCAAAATCACCCCCCTCCCTCCAATCAATCCCTTTTTCACAACGAATCGCCGGAAAACTTCAATAAACTAATAATCTCCTACTACTCCACCGAAACAGCAAAAACAAAAAAAGCACGAGCGAAACTCGACTGAATCCGCACGCAAATTATCTAGGGGGCCATATACCGCCCCTCAAAAACCGTAGAAGAAACATACCGCCTCACCAATTTCAATTTAGAAACGAAATTACGCGCGTCGTGATCTAATATAACCCCTAAATACGCACGTGCCCGGTTCTGAGGGTGGTCGGGGGTGTCGCAATGGCCGTCGACATTGGGCGAGGCTGAGTGAGGTTCGCGGCCACCCCCGCGGTCAGATTAAAGACTTGTAATCGAGGATTTGTGCCTGAATGTAACTGTGGGTGCGCTGATCTGAAAGCCGAAATTGAATTGCCAGAATCGCATGGTTTTCGGGGTTGAATTTTCGGTTTTGTTAGGATGTGGAATCGGGGGAGGAAAGGTTAAGAGGGTTGTTGAATGATAACGACAGGAATTTTCTAATTTTGATGTATGGTTCGTTACATTTTTTCCTGGCTTAAGAAGTTAGAAGTTAGAAGAAAAAAATAAATTTTAAAGGTAATACTTTAATTAAAAATCAAATTTTAAATATTCTGATGTTATCTATGTATGTTCATTACTTTCTTATCATAAGTATGCCCTGTCAAATCCCAGATGGCATGCGGGGATAGAATTGCTGACTGTAACAGTCTAGAGGCCGCTCTGACATTAAAAAAATTACGAATAATCTTCAATACGACCCCGGACGCTATGCTGAATGTTTCTACACCGATATTCAAAGATAAACTGCTTAGTTGAAGTTAAATAGTGTGCATGAGACTCTGGTACACCAATTATAATCGACTTTAAGTGCAAACAAATGCGATTTTACTTCATATATGGTTCTAAATAAATACCCGTACAAAACAACGTCGCAGATAAGAAAGTAAATATCTCAGGTAAGTCAAATCAGTTCGCTTAGTAAGTAACAAATACGTTTCTTATATAGTAATTCCAAGTTTTGCAATATAATTTCATCAAAGCGGGTAAATCAGTATGTGCAACATGAGGTAAGTCAAATGAGTTCGCTTAGTAGGTAACAAATACGTTTTTTTATATAGTAATTCCAAGTTTTGCAATATAATTTCATCAAAGCGGGTAAATCAGTATGTGCAACATGAGGTAAGTCAAATGAGTTCGCTTAGTAGGTAACAAATACGTTTTTTTATATAGTAATTCCAAGTTTTGCAATATAATTTCATCAAAACAAAAATAAGTACGCTTAATTTTAAACTTCAAAGTTACCGCGTTTTTGAAACGTTTATCTATGTGATTCTATACTTAAATGATGACTGGTAAATCAGTATGTGCAACATTAGGTAAGTCAAATAAGTTCGCCTAGTAAGTAACAAATACGTTTTTTTATATAGTAATTCCAAGTTTTGCAATATAATTTCACCAAAGAAAATAAATACACTAGTTAGGATTTTGGGTTCACTAACAACCTTTTTGAAAATTAACTTTATTACTTAACTACAAAGATTAACAATGTTACACAAATGTTCTTGAGAGTTTGAAGGTAAGATGGGCAGCGGCTTGCTAGGTGTTGAACGGTCGAAGAGTTGTATTCAATTACTACCGTTGCTGTGGTAGATTCCCCTTATATATGTTTTTGTCTTGCTGACTTTACATTTTTACATTATTATGGACTACGCGTATATAACTCACTTAATTTTAAACTTCAAAGTACCCGCGTTTTTGACACGTTTATCTTTGTGATTCTATACTTAAATGACGGGTAAATCAGTATGTGCAACATTAGATAAGTCAGATGAGTTCGCTTAGTAAGTAACAAATACGTTTTTTATATAGTAATTCCAAGTTTTGCAATATAATTTCATCAAAGAAAATAAATACGCTAGTTAGGATTTTGGGTTCACTAACAACCTTTTTAAAAATTAACTTTATTACTTAATTACAAAGATTAACAAAGTTACACAATATTCTTGAGAGTTTCAAGGTAAGATGGGCAGCGGCTTGCTAGGTGTTGAACGGTCGAAGAGTTGTATTCAATTACTACCGTTGCTGTGGTAGATTTCCCTTATATATGTTTTTGTCTTGCTGATTTTACATTTTTACATTATTATGGACTACGCGTATATAACTCACTTAATTTTAAACTTTAAAGTTCTCGCGTTTTTGACACGTTTATCTGTGTGATTCTATACTTAAATGACGGGTAAATCAGTATGTGCAACATAGTAGGTAAGTCAAATGAGTTCGCTTAGTAAGTAACAAATACATTTTTTATATAGTAATTCCAAGTTTTGCAATATAATTTCATCAAAGAAAATAAGTACGCTTAATTTTAAACGTCAAAGTTCCCGCATTTTTGAAACGTCTATCTGTGTGATTCTACTTATTTTTATTTTTTTTATTTATTTTTATGTCATGGTTCAAGAGAACATGGATATAGTCAGAAAATTAAATACATGAGATAATATAATGTAAAAATCAGTGAATAAAAATTACACAAAATAGAACAAATAACTAAAAATGATGATACTAAGATAACTACCTTAATTAACTTTCCACAAATTCCTGGATAGCATAATAACATTTTTCGAGAAGAAATTTTTTTAACTTGAACTTAAATTCTCTCAACGATTGCAAATTTTTATTGCCCGAAGTAATTTGTTGTAAAATATTAGCTTGCTTATACCTGGATTCTCCGTAGAGAACTTGCGTTAGTATGAGAGGGTACTGCTAAATCTAGCTCAATGGCGTGTATGCATTACCTTATAAATATCCCTGTTTTTGACGAAATTTTTTTCATTAGCTTTATAAAATTTCAGGATTTCAAATATGTATAAACATGGCAGAGGCAGAATATTTAATTCTTTAAAAAGGGGCCGACACGATACCATAGACGATACACACAGCATGCTTCTAATGATACGTTTTTGTAATATAAATAATCGTTTAGCACCAACTGATGAGCCCCAAAAGATCAGGCCATAACTGAGACGGGACTCAACGTATGCAAAATAAAACAATCTAAGCGAGTACACATTCACGGCGCAATGGAGGTTACGAATGGCATACAAAGCAGTACATAATCTACCCTCAAGCATCTCGCAATGACTGTTAAATTTTAGATTGTGATCTACAAGAAGCCTAAAAATTTAACCACCTTATTATCCGAAAGCAAATCGTCCGATCAAACCCATTGAAGTCCACCATTATCAGTCACTGACGCCGTGAACCTAATAACATTTGATTTATTTTTATTAAGTATTAAATGATTCGCATCACACCAGTCAGTTATCTGATTTATTACTGTTGCAATAGAAAGTGAAAGGGCGACGCTATCGCAAGCAGAAACAATACAGCTCGTGTCGTCAGCATATTGAGATTCTATATCTTCTATACTTAAATGACGGGTAAATCAGTATGTGCAACATTTGATGGTAAAAATTGCTGGGTATTCGGGTATTCCGTGGTGTCCAAATTTGTTACAAAACAAATTACTAGCACTCAATTAACAATCTTAAAATATTAACTGTACGATGAATATCCAACCTTGCATACACGTCAATTTTCGACAAGACCGAATTTCCAGCAGTTATTAACAAACTTTCTTTTAGATTTAGATGTGTGAGAATGTAAAATTATTTGCTTTACAAGAAATAAAATTAATTACAATTTTCCTTATTCTTTACATAACCATTTACTTTCTGGCAGTTCTGAAATTCGTGATTTGGGGGTTCTATTCGACACTAAACTATTATTCGACAAGCATGTTTATTATGTGGTTAACAAAAGCATTTAAAAAATTGGGATTTAATATCCGCTTAACAATTTTTTTTTTCCAAATCAAGAGTAAGGTGCCCCCTCTCAACGTGAAAGCGACAATTTACAATTGCAGATGCGTGAGTCCTATAAATATGTCAAGTTATATACATTCAAATCAAATTCGTGACAGTCCCCGCCGCTTCCCTTGTCAGCATTAACGCCCTCGTATACTAAAATTTATATTATACCGCCTTCACCCCCCCCCCCCCTCCACCGACAGACCCCACAAACATCCTGGAAACATCCCCCAATTCAAACTCAGAAACGCATACAACCAAACTAATCGATACCCCGGCCGCTGTATACAAAACAATATCCTCGCAGTTGTTCCCCCACCCCGATCAGCCGCACCCCCCTTTATATCTTGACGTTGTACAATCCAAACCGAGGCCTTCAGCCCTTGCCTACCCCATTCGCCCCTCTCCATCCCCATAACCAGCGCCCGCGCGCAAGAGTTTAGGGGCAACTCGCAGAAAGCAGAAAACAACCCACACAACGACGACTTAGTTATACTCCAAGGTTCCGGGATGGTTCCCGCCGGATTTAGGTCGCTATCGGCGCCCTCTATCGTAATCGGAACAAAGCGATGGGGGTAGGGATAGTTGCCGGAACTATTTTCAGTTATTGAAATTCGCGGAAGCCAGGATTGTGGTCGCATTGGCCGCGCGAATCGGCAATGAAACTGCTGCCTATATTATCTGTCGATTATTGCGCGAAAATGGAACGCTGGTGTAGTTTGGCGGCATCTCTGGGAGTTCGGGATTGTTGTGATGGTCACCAGATCCGGTATATATTGTAATGATAATGATTTGCGTTGAAAATGTTCGATTATAAATACAGGGTGTTTTGAAACATCGTTTAAAGATTTTAAAGCGCATGTAGTACGATCGAAAATAAGGTTAAAAGTCATAATAAACATACGTCCACAAATCAACCGTTTACGAGATAACAGCGATTTTATCGCAATTGCAAAATAAGTTTGCTTTAGCGGTTTTTATTAAGATGTTATTGCATTTTAACATAAAATAGATATATGTTCAAAATGACGTCCTTCAATTTCGACACAGGATCTGCTTTCAAAGGAAGCGCGCACTCTTTCAAAAAAAACAAGGGTTTTTCTCGTATTATCTGGCAACAGTGTTCTATTCGTTGGCGCAACTCTGGAAGATCGTTTTCCGGCGTTGCGTACACTAAACTTTTCAAATAACCCCAGATACTAAAGTCCAACGGGTTTAGATCGGGTGACCTTGGAGGCCAAGCAATGGGACCTGCTCGCCCTATCCATCTCCCAGGAAATTCATTGTTAAGATGTTCCCTAACAGCACGCGTAAAGTGCGGTGGAGCTCCATCTTGCATAAACCAGAGGTTCAGTCTTAGATTTATAGCTAAAGTTCAGGTAAAATATTTTCCAAGAACTCGAGGTATGCAAGACCTGTTAAGCGTTGTGGCAAAACAATCGGTCCTAACAACCGTTCCCCTATCATGCCTATAACCAGATGTTTGGAGAGAAACGCTGCTGGTGCCTGGCTTCAACGGTATAGCATGAGGATTCTCGTCACAACAAACGTGATTGTTGTGGAAATTAAATATTCCATTTTCAGTAAAACCAGCTTCATCAGTGAAAAGGATGTTATCAGCGAAATCTATCCGATCAGCAGCTGTTCGCAAAAACCACTCACAGAAAGCCCTTCTCGCTTGATAATCCGGAGCAGTAAGGGCTTGTACCCGTTGGATATGGTAGGGGTATAGGAGTTGCTCATGAAGAGTTCTCCAAACAAGATTGCTGCTTACACCCACTTGAGTCGAAATTCTTTTCTAACACTAGTTTCGGGATTTTCAACAATAATATTCAAAATTCGTGGAGTACATGCTATTCTCTGCCGTCCAATATCAGAAGATCGCTTCTCAAACGAACCAGTTTCTCTCAGTCGTTGAAACACCGTCTGAAACATCACATGCGAAGGCAGTTGGCGATCAGGAAACGTTTCAGCATAAGAGCGACGTGCTTGTAAAAAATTCCCATTAGCACGACCGTACATGAACACCATATCGCTCATTTCAGCATTAGAATATGCAACCATTGTAATTGCTACAAATTGGACAAAACGTCAAATTAAACTGTCTAAAAACAATAACTGATAAGCACCTGTTTACTGGGATATGTTATATCCATGTACTACTATAGGAACACTCGCTGTTATCTCGTAAACGGTTGATTTGTGGACATATCTTTATTTGATGACTTTTAACCTTATTTTCGATAGTACTACATGCCCTTAAAATCTTTAAACGATGTTTCAAAACACCCTGTATATAAAGACTATGCTACTGAATATTATCACGAACCGCCACTAATAGCTGTATACTATTTAATTCTACATATAACTTAATAACAATCAGATAAGAATCTATTATGAGTTTTTAACATTATTGTCACATGTGTGTTGTATACTCCTACAGTTTATGTCGTTCCTCTGGACTTACTATGTTGTAATGTAAAATGATCGACAAATGTTTGCATGTTAAGCAAAGTTGATAATCAAACAATACTATCGGTCAATTACCTAATATATATTTAAATAGCATAATCTAAAAATGTCAATCTGAGAACATAAGAGGTATTTAGAATCTAAACAGAGAATCAGATGTAAAGAAATCATCTAGGTAACATGAACTTTCGATTCATTATAATCTCGTGTTTACCATCGCATAAATGACCCCCTTTTTTATGTACATATGTGCTTTATATATGTCAATACGTCACAGTATCTTTCCCATAGATATATATATGTATATATATAAATTCTATTCAAATCTCATGCGCGTTATGTATGCACTTAATGTACGATATGCGGTTGATATAAGGTTGATCGGATTTAAAGTGAGATTTATTAATGGAATAAACGCTCGTGGTTATACCAGCATGTAGATGAACTTCATACTGGTATATGTACAGGGAGAATTATTTATTTTTTCATTGGGTTGACCTGCGTATGATGTGGGTAATTAACGTTTCCTTTGTATTATGTGAGTTAATTGAAGAAAGCGTAATATTGAGATGAAAAAATATGATCTGAATAGTTTTCGCATGAATATGATTGCCACATTAGAACGTATGTAATTTGTTTCCCTAAGCAAGCTTTTAAAACTCAAATTTTGCACAAATAAAACCGGAGTTATTTATGATTTTTTGTTTATCAAACTTACTCCATGTGAAAAATAATATATATTATTATACAGGGTGTTAAGTAAACACACGGCAAAAATTCAAGGGGTTATTCTTTGGCCTATTCTAAGAATAATTTGTCCTGTGATGATTTTTGAAAAATCCCTTTGTTTCGAAGATACAGGGCGAACAAGATTTGCAACAGTAACAACATTTTATTATCAAAAAATACAAGTAAAGTTGCTCAATCTGCAATAAATGTTCGAAATGACTTCCTCCAGCCTGGATACAAACATTCAATCTTCTCGTCATTGACTGTCGAACTCTTTCAAACACACCAGGGTCGTTTCTAATTCAGTTACACCCAGCAATTGTCCGATTTCGCAAATCGTCCAAATTCTCCACTGGAGTAGTGTAAACTATCGACTTCAGAGATCCCCAGAAGAAATAATCTAGGGGGTTTAAGTCTGGGGATCGAGCAGGCCATGCGTGTGGCCCACCTCGACCAATCCAGCGATCTCTGTATGTTGCTGTTAAAAAATTACGAGCAACCAAACTGAAATGTGGTGGTGCACCATCGTGCATAAACCACATTGCAATTCTTGTCGCGTATGGTACATCCTCCAGAAACTCAGGCAGCGTTGCTTCCAAAAAAGTTGCGGTACACCACGCCAGTAAGTCTTCTTGGTAGAAACCCACAATTCCAACACAAACATTCACACTATTAATCATGACTTAATGTCGGAAATATTGTCCTAGTTTGGTCTGGGGCCTACTTCTGTCAGCTTGTTGCATAATTACCTTATTGAAAGAACTCAGTGTGTGTTCGTATTGATAATCGAATTTCTTCGTATTTGCCCGGTTAGTAGTCCGGTGTCCCGCAAGGGTCTATTTTAGGTCCCCTTTTATATATAATTTACACATCCAACTTTGTTAAATATAGTGCAAATACCATTTTTATGCTGACGATACGCAGCTATATTACTCGTTCCCTATTCAGGAGATTGATAATGCTGTCACTTACAAACTTCAACAGATTGAAAGAGTACCTAAACGAATTACGTGTTTATCTTTCAAGTTGCAGAATCATTTATAGGGGTTATAAGCTTTATTTATGACGATGAAGTATAAATGTGGAAGTGGCTAGAGTACCAACCCCAAAAAAAATTTACATTCCACAGTAAATTATGATTTTTTTTTCGATAATTTGCATATCTCATAATGTCATGTACATATTCATTTTTTTCTCATTTTCTGTTTTATAAAAATATAAAAAAATCGTTATAATTTATTTAAAATCAATCACTTTTTAAACAAACAATTTATTTACCTTAAATTTATTTTTTTTCCAACCCCATGAAAATGAAATAAAAAAATATAATCAAGCAGTCACAACAATACGATCTTTTTTTTCCTCTCATCTCCGTACTCGAATTTTGCTACCGGATGTGTGACACCCCTAGAGAACTGCAGGGTGCTTCAGGGGTCGTATTATTTGTTTACCTTACTGGAAGAGGGATCGTAATGTAGGAGATAACAATAGGATGGTACGTATACCATAGATCTACACCCTACAGTCTCGTGCGGCACTCGCATTTCCAATATTTAGCACAAGGGTTGACGTATAGGGGTTGAATTTTCGAAAGTGGAATCTCGATTTATATCACCGGAAGGTCACGGTTTAAGCGCGGTTAAGGAAACCGAATTGAATTGACGAATGTGTTTAATAAGTAATCAATATCAAGATTTATTAAAACCTTCGAAAAGGCACGTAGACGTTTAGTATTACACAAGATGATGGTTTCAAATGATTGGTATTATAGGCCCTCTATAGATTCACCAATACACAAGTAAACATGATTTTCTTATGTTGACTATTAAGTTAGTAGATAAATACTAGTTCATCAAACTTAAAAGCAGACAATTGAGACAATAAGGTGATTGTATCTTCTTGAAAGAGACACATACTTTGAGCAAAACTACACAAGCATTCAACGAAATTTTTCAAGATCCCGTTTACTAAACAATATCCTTCATACCGTACAACCCCACAAACAAGGTTTGCAACAATCTTCATCCCTTACTGTTAAGAGGACATCGCCTAGAACAAAGGCCCAAGTAACCCCAAAACTAATAACTTAAACTAGGTAAGGACCCTCGCCAGGCAGTTGTTGGCAAGACTGTTCTGAGTAGCTTATTGTTTGACCTCTCCCGAATATAATTTCGGAAAGGAGGCATATTGAATTTCATTATTAAGAAATTATTATTAAGGGATGGTGGGTAATCGTGTTAGATAGGGCACAAAAGGTATCATTGTGTACATATAGTGAACAGGATATTCGATGCTATAGTTAAAGTAAATCTGTTTTGAATGTGGTAGCACTTAATCGGGATTTACCGTAATATAACTAAAGTTATGTTTTCAGTATCTACTCTCGATTCATAACACACACAAATAAAGTATTTTTGGAGGATAAGTATATACTCAATTTTTTTTGACCGGAAATACCATAAACTGACGCAATCTGAAATGGGAACCCCATTTTGTATTGCAGATTCGGATTCTGCGCCATCAAGTATGTATTTTTGTTGAAACTTTTTTTCGATTCATAACCCAGATTGCGCTTGTAATCACAAAAAAATAATTGTGAACGTCTAGAAAAATCACACAAAAAAGAGAAGCAAGCAAACATGATTTTGTATTTTTTTATTTTAACATAAACTAACATTGGGAATTACAATAATACAATGGGGAATACTAAGTATAAAATAAAATCTGATAACTTACCGACCAATATTGGTGTACTACAAGGATCAGTCTTGGGGCCATTAGATTAGATTAGATTAGGATAGGCGTGCTACGACCTTGTTCACCGCGACCTTTCAGATCTATTGTGATCCCCATTTTTCCTAGAGGACGCTCTCTATTTTGCCCTCTTGATTAGGCCTATCATCTTTGAGAGCGGCTTCTTTATGTAGCTACTAGCTGTGGGGTTCTCTCCCCCATTATTAGAACCTTGTCCTCGCCAGGCCTTCACATTGGCACAGCACATGAACTGGTGTTTCTTCCTCCTCTTGCAGTATTTGCAGGTTGCATCATCTGCCAGGCTATGTTATACATATGCCTATTCAGTCTACAGTGACCAGTCAGCAGACCAATATCATTTTGACAGTCTTCCTGTCTTTATTCAGTAGATCTCTCGTGAGTTCAGGCCTCTGCTCCTTTAGGACTCTTTGCCTGCCATTGTCCCGGTGATTTATGCCACCACTCTCTGACTGTTGTATATCCATTCATTGATGGATTTTTTGATTTGCGATTTGGTAGTGCCGAAAGAAGGGTCGCTCCAACGAATGGCCTTGACGAACCTCGCCTGGCCAGCTCGTCCGCCGCCTCATTTCTCTCACGCCCGAGTGGCTAGGGACCCAGGCTAGGGTTACTTTCCTTTGGTGCCCACCTCGTTTAGGGCGCTTACACAGTTCCAAATCAGCTTAGAGTCCACGCTTGAGGAGCTAATCGCTTTAAGTGTGGACTGGCTGTCGGAGAAGATAGCGACGCTTTTACCCGGTGCGGTACATCTTTCTATCTCTCTGACACAGTGTGAATTGCAGCAACCTCCGCTTGGAACACAGTCGTGTCTTTGCTGAAGCTTACCGAAAGAGCCTTTTTAGGTTTCTTAGTGTATATTCCCGCTCCGAACCCGTATCTGTTTTAGAGCCGTCAGTAAACCAGTTTGAGTCCGCTCTTACCGGGCACCTGCCTCCCAGTCCTTCTTATCTGGTATTATAACCTGATATTTCTTATCTAGGTTAGGGGTTCGAACCATGGCATCACATGGCATTCCTAAAATAGGTGCCTCCTTGAGTTCGTCTAGCAGTTTTTTATAGTCAGCCCCGTGCGATTTACTATCGGTACTTGACTATGTAAGAGCCTAATGTACTGTGGACCTTGCGGCTCCTTGTACAAAAATATGTATTGGTGGCAGGTTCAGAATTACTTCTATCGCGGCGGTAGGGTCGATCTCAACGCCCGTGGCGGCACAGGCACGCTAACCTCTGCACGCCACCCAACGCCTTGGCGCCCCGCCTGCCGCGCCTTTGGCCACCATGCTACTGCCCCATACGTTAACATGGGTCTGATTACCCTTGTGCACAACCACAGAGTCATCTTGGGCTAAGGCCCCAATTCTTTCCACAGAGCCTCCTGCACCTGCCCAGGCGATGGTGGCTTTGCTAGTCAATTTTTGGATATGTGAATTCATGTGTGCCTTTGATCAAACCATACTCCCAGGTATTTCGCCTCTTTGACGTATGGAATTCGCTCACCTCCTATCACTAGTGGCTGTAAGCCTTCTAGGTTCTTTTTCTTGTAAACGTGACAGCCTGTGTTTTTTGAGCATTGACTGATAGTCGCTCTTGTGTACACCATTTGTCAACGTGTTGAGAGCGTTTGCATACGCTCCACAGAACCTTTGGAAACCGCCCTCTGACGACTATTGTAAGGTCGTCAGCATATCCAAGGCAATGGAATCCCTTACCGGTCAGCTTCCGGATTAGGTCGTCTACCAGGGTAGCCCACAGCAAGGGAGAAAGAACTCCACCCTGCGGACATCCCCCTCCGCCTCCGCCTCAATGGTAGCTCACCAATTGTGGATGTGATTATCCTTCTTCAGGCGCTCGCTTACCACTGTAGAAGTTTCGGCGCGACGCCCCTTCTCCGTAAGCGCCCTTGGGGCCATTACTATTTTTATTATTTTTAAACGATATAGTTGATTTTGTCAGTGATGTCGCTGTAGTGTGCTATATGCAGATGATATTACTATTATTGTTTCGGACAAAAAAAAAAAATGATGTTGGAGTCACAGCAAATTTAATTTTAGACAAACTATTCAATTGGTTTTTAATGCTAACAAACTATCACTAAATTTTAAACAAAACTAAATACATTCTATTTCGTAGTATTAAAACAACTTTCCTCATGCAGAAATTATTTTAAAATTTTACAGATTTTAACTCTCCTTGAACTATACAGGGTATTCCTAAGTGGTTCATTATTAAAAGTTTATGTTGTTCTATTATTTACTTATATTTGAAATTTTGGCACAATTATCTGTTCGATTGGAACTATAAATGCGAAATACCTTAACCAAACTATCACTTCCGGTTGACCGGAAATGGACGTAAACTTTGTTATTTTAAATAGAATGATATAATTTTTTATTCATTTTTGGATTCTACGACCATAAATACGTCAATTTTCATTAGCTATTCCTATAGCTACATGTAGCCGTTTTTGAGTTATTTAAGTTTTTTTTTTTTTTTTAGTCATAATCATTGCATCATTCAGAAATTAACATCTCGGTTAATATTGAAAGTAGAGACTTCAAATTTGCTATGTTATACATACACTTCACATTCTAACATACAGAGTGATCAAAATTGAAAAACATATTTTCAAATGCAGAAACCTCATTTTTCCTTTTTAAATAGAACACTCTTTCATTGGTAAATTCCTTTGTCCTTTAAATTTGTTAAAAAAATATAATTACATCCTTCCCAACAATCTAATAGCCTTGTATGTTCTTTTTGTACCTCCGAATCTGAACTGAGTCTTAAGTACTTAACCTTACTATGCGTAAAATAGTATCGATATTAGGTCTTTGCAACGGGGAGACATTATTGCTGGAGGGCACTGTACCTCTCCATCTATTTAATTTACAAAGTTATTAATATTTCTTCCACCTTCTCATTAATCCATCCGGAACACTCAGCCCCGTTAGATTGATTCGACAGGTAGGCACTTCGGATTTTCTAGCAAAACTTTGAAAGCACGAAATGGAAGCACAACACACCGCGGAACTTGGAACTCAGTTCGTACGAGGTTTATATTCTTTTGTCGGCTTTGTTGGGCGATTAATTAAAACTGACTGCTTCATATTATAATAGTGGAATTGACAGGATCAAATACGGAAAGTTTCCTGATTTTAAATCAAATTTTAGAAAAGTTGTTGTGTGTACTGCGATCATTTTCGAAGATACAGGGCGAACAAAATTTGCGACAACCATATTCGATATTCGTTGAAATTATTATTAATGTAAATAAAAGTATGGTGTACGCCAATGAGTTTATCAAGTACAAAAAATTGTTTACAATGCGTTGTTATTTTTTCGATCTCGATCACATGAAACGGCTGTTTTATCTACTAGTAGTGGATTTCATTTAAATACGTCTCATCGGTCACATTTGTTTAGATTGAGTGACGTTTGGCTATTTGACCTGTCTTTAATAGTCAGTGAAAATCCTCTATCATTATGTATACGAACGCCGAGATGACTGACATGCATTTCATGTATGGACTTGCTGATGGCAACTCATTAGAAGCTAGACGATTGTACATTGAACGATTTCCTGCCCATAATGTAAAAATCTTAGAAAACATTCATCGACGTCTTCGTGAAACAAGCTCAATGAAACGAAGTGGAGGGCCAGGAAGATCAATGACTGCAAGAACGGTACAATTGGAACAGAACGTGCTGGAGATGATAGAGGAAGATCCTGGTAGTTCTACGTGAAAAATGGCAAATACTTTGAATGTAAGTCATTGGACAGTTTGGAAAATTCTTAAGGACAATTTGTTGTATCCATACCACATTCAACGCGTTCAGGCACTACTACCTGCTGATTTTCCTCCACGTATTGCATTATGTCAATGGATATTGCAAACATTAGTTCGCATCCCTCTATTCCTGACACAGATTCTTTTTACCGATGAAGCCAGTTTCTCAAGAAATGCAATAAGGAATTTTCATAATAACCATGTGTGGACAGATGAAAATCCGCATGAGGTATTTGAAGATCGTTTTCAACATCAGTTCTCGTTGAATGTTTTGGGTTGGAGTTGTGGGTGACTATCTAATTCTACCAGGAAGACTTACTGGCGTGGTGTATTGCAACTTTTTGGAAGCAACGCTGTCTGAGTTTCTGGAGGATGTACCGTATGCGACAAGAATTGCAATGTGGTTTATGCTATTGAGAGTTTTATTTAAACATTTTGTAATATGTATTTGGACTTTAGGTGTCCACCCTAACTTAATGAATGAACGTGCTTTCATGTCAGTGGTTACACTTTCAAAATCACATTCCGGAATACGCACCAATCCGATCGCTTCACCTATAGAAAAATCGTAGAGATTCGCTGCACGGATTTTCGGCAGCCTAGAACATCGTCCCGGCATAAAATACTGAACCGGTTGAATGCAGCACCGCCCACCGAAATGCTTCGGGAATTATATTACTAATGCAACATTCTTCCCGGCCCCAAACTACCGCTGGTAGGCGCGCCGAGCACGGTATGCCTGATATCCGAGAAATTCGCTTGCTTATTATTCCGGGGTTTTCCGGGTGTATTAAGTCCAGAGCGACGCTTCCCGGAGCGTCGGCACGAATGTTTGGCTTTAATTAAAAATGGGAAAGCGCGTTCGCCGGTAGCTGGTAGTAGCTAGCTACTGGGATGCGGACGTGAATAATGGAGAGATTGGAAAGATAAGTTGGCAAGAGTGGTGGAATGTTTGCCTTCGCAGTGAAGGTGCAATTTTTCGGATGAATTGCGATGGGAATTGGGTGGAGAGGCCGGGTGAGGGATTCGTGCGGTAAAATCTGGGCGAAAATGTCACCAATGGATCTTCCACCTGAGTTTTTAGTGTTCTTAATTCTTGCAGTAATAACTACTCATTGTCAGCGGGAAAAGTGTCCTATCTAGCCTTGCCTACTTGTTACTGCGCACGGAGATATGGTATCACGATTTGAAATACTCTCCTGCTTGGAGTGGGCCATGCCTTTTTTAAATCGTTGGTGTCTATACAACGTGTGTATAAATTGTCGCAAAAGCTATACGCAGCGACATTCTTCCTTCGTTTCTGAATCTAAAATCTAAATAGTAAAATATGGTACTATGCTTCATGCGTCTTCAGGAGCCACTTGAAAGTAACATACATTTGGCAACACTGTAGTCGCATACTACCGTAATGGGTAGTTACAATACTTGTCAAAATTACAGACCAGAATTACAAATGACAAATTGGATAACACAAATGATACATGGGGAAAAGCAATAAGAAAGCTTTATTAAAACAGAATTAGCATCTCTTGTAATAAATTAGCGACACTATTACCTACGCATATGTTCAAATTGATATCCGTCTGTTTGTAAACACATTTGCAATCTATGAGGTATTGTCTGTATTACTTGTTCAAGCCTTTCCGGTGTAATTTCTAATACTGCCGCGTTAATTCGTCCTATAACTTCGTCATTCGCGTCTTGTGGAGGTGTTGCGTAAACTTTCACCTTTATGAAACCCCAAACAAAAAAAGTCTAAAGGATTTAGGTCGTGAGACCTTGCAGGCCATAAGATAGGACCACCGCGACCAATCCATCTGTTAGGGAAGTGTTCATCCAACCACTCTCTTACATTATGAGAAAAATGTGCCGGAGCTCCATCATGCATGTAAAACATGTTATGGCGTATATTCAATGGCATCTCGTTCTAATACATTCAAATACCCGTTGGCATCAAGTCGATTTGGCAGATAGATTGGCCCAACGACACGGTGATTTATTATACCCAGCCAAACATTAACTGAAAACTTTCTTTGGTGACCGTATTCCCGAAACGCATGAGGATTTTCATCTGCCCAATGGTGAAAATTATGGGTATTGAGTACACCATCTCTGGTAAACATAGACTCGTCGGTCCAAAGAACACCTCTTAAAAAGTCGCCATCTTCTCGAATCCTATTTAAGATACTATGACAAAAGTTTAAACGGTGTATGTTATCGTTTTCATAGAGCAGCTGCACCTTAGTTATATGGTATGGATAAAGAAAGTTTTCACATAGAACCAAATGAACGGTCTTATTACTGCGGATATGGAATGTGGACGCCAACTGTCGAGTACTGACGGAGGGATCTTCATGTACTGAGTCTAGAATTTCCTCTTCCAGTTGTAATGTACGCCGTTGTCTAGGTCGACCAGCGTTGGCATTTCTTTTCTTAAACGAACCAGTTTCACGTAGACGTTTTATCCAGCCGTCGAAATAAGTTACCAGTAGGATGTCTCCGGTTTGGAAAACGTACGCGATATTCCTGTTCTGCCATGTTAGCATTTCCATTACAAAAACCGTATACCATATACATATCGGCATATTCATTAAATGTAAAAACTATTGTAAATAAACAAAACAATAATACGAGAACGATAAAAACACTGAAACAGGAAAACTAATCAAGAGAATACGAGTAATCACGAAAAAGAGCAGAGCTTGCATAAAATTGAACACTTCAGATTAATGTCAAAATTTGACAGTAATGGTTTTGATTGAAATCAAAATACAAAGTAATTGTCCTACAATGTTGCCAAATGTGTTTTTCATGAGAGGATGCTTATGAAGAAATGTTGAAACCAGGCTCTAAAACCAAAAAGAAATTGTTTATGAAAAAAAACAGGAATAAGAAATCGTCTAAATTCAAAATTGCAGCTATCTATACCGACAAATAACGAACACAAACGCTTATTAAGGAACTAAAAAACCGAACTTCAAGAACCTCGTGAAGACTTATGAAGCATAGTACAATATTTTACCATTTAGATTTTCGATTCAGAAACGAAGGAAGTATGTCGCTACGTGTAGCTTTTGCGACAATTTATACACACGTTGTATAGCATTCACCAAACATTAAGTCATCTATAACAAATCCAGTGGGGGGTGTGAAAAGCGATTTAGGGCGCAAAAGGAAGTCAGTGCGTTCCCGGCAGGGGGTGTTGCGTGATTCAGAGACTCCCCATGGGCAAAAAGGCCACCGACAAATCTATCAAATCAATATGGCAAAGTATTTCGGAAGTCTGTAAAAATCGAGGAATTATAGTTTTGAGTGTTATACGGTTTAAAATAAAAAGAATGATAAGTAATATAATAGCAGTCTTGTTACATTATTTATTGTTACACATGAACCAATTCGTAAAACGATTCTTCCACTTCGAAAATAGCTCGAGTACAAGCAAGCGAGTGGCCCAATATCATTACTCAAGCTGTCCAGAACTTGTACGTGGAAACTAATTGTTCTTTCTGTTCTGACAAATGTTCACCGCTTATAGTCGATACCCTCACTTTTATACTTTGGAAGGGTGGATATTGGAAAAAAGAAATAGGGAAAGAAATATATATATATATAAGTTTCACGTCTACAAAATATGATATGAAAAAATATATTGCGCAGGTCTTATCTCATTTAAGACATGCGGAAAAGGGGTTATTCCTTGGCCTGTTCTAAGAATATTTTGTCCTATGATGATTTTTGAAAAATTCCTTTGTTTCGAAGATACAGCGCGAACAAGATTTGCGACGGTAACAACATTTTATTATCAAAAAGTACATGTAAAGTTGCTCAATCTACAATAAATGTTCGAAATGGCTTCCCCCAGCCTGGATATAAGCATTTAATCTTCTCGCCATTGACTGTCGAACTCTTTCAAACACACTAGGGTCGTTTCTAATTGAGTTACATTATCCAGCAATTATCCGATTTCACAAATCGTCCAAATTCTCCACTGAAGTAGCGTAAACTATTGACTTCAGAGATCCCCAGAAGAAATAATCTAGGGAATTTAGGTCTGGGGATCGAGTAGGCCATGCGTGTGGCCCACCTGGACCAATCCAGCGATCTCTGTATGTTGCTGTTAAAAAATTACGAGTAACCAAACTAAAATACGGTGGTGCACCATCGTGCATAAACCACATTGCAATTCTTGTCGCGTATGGTACATCCTCCAGAAACTCAGACAGCGTTGCTTCCAAAAAGTTGCGGTACACCATGCCAGTAAGTCTTCCTGGTAGAGATACCGGTCCAATTACATAGTCACCCACAATTCCAACCCAAACATTCAACGAGAACTGATGTTGAAAACGATCTTCAATTAACTCATGCGGATTTTCATCTGAACACATATGGTTATTATGAAAATTCCTTATTGCATTTTTTGAGAAACTAGCTTCCTAGGTAAAAAGAATCTGTGTCAGGAATAGAAGGATGCAAACTAATGTTCGCAATATCCATTGACCAATCAGCAGGTAGTAGGGCCTGAACGTATTGAATGTGGTATGGAGACAACAAATTGTCCTTAAAAATTTTTCAAACTGTCCAATGACTTACATTCAAAGTATTTGCAATTTTTTCTACTACCAGGACCAACACATATTCCTCAAAAATCATGCAAATCCATGTCGAATTAAAATTACCAATAACCAGATACTCAAACCTTGAATTGATGTTCGATGCTTTTGATTATTGACACACACAACATTTTTTCAGAGAGAATTTGTTTTTTTGCTTCTCTTCTTACGACGTAAACTTTTAAAAGCACAAACCGTTTTTGTGCGTCATTCATTTTTATTGGCATCCATACCTAAACAAAGAAAACGCAGGACAATCCATGTGGTCATGCGGTTTGCCCTTGGCGCGTTCCTCGACCTATCCCTAAGGGGGTTGGCGGGTGTCACCTCGTGTGAAAAATGTCCGCCCAGGCGCAACTTAAAAGTTAAACAACGCGTAGAACAACATCTATAAAAGTGCGGTGGGTTATAAATCTTTACTTTCTTGGTCTTGAACAGGGCGACTGCTTACCGTAAGGAATTTATGATTCTTGTTGAAGGCGCCCATCTGGCTCCTCTGTTGGGAAGTGGTGTTTTATTGTAGAACGAATACAGTATGGATTTTACTTTAACCAATAGGTAAATGTAGACAACCCTAACAGCCAAAAATATCACATAGATATTTTTAAAAATATATTTTATAAATATTCTTCGTGAGAGGTTTTTGAATATATTTTTCATATTTTTTTCTTAATATAGATAAAATATTCAATTAAAATATTTATTCCATATTTTAAAATTAATGTAAGCGCTATATTTTTTCTAAAATATTTATATGAAAATTGAGATTTTTTATGCAATCTATTTAATTTGTCAAAATGAACTAAATTGTTCTTGGTTTACTTAGAATGTATAACGTCGATAACGAAAAGTTGAAACATACATAGAGTTGTCTAAAAGGCAAGAACTTGTTTTTTCACACTCACCATACAAGTTTATAAATCAATAATTCTGCATCTTTTAGCATACTGTAGTTTATCAAATTAATCACTATTTTTTAATTGAGTGTTCTAAATAAAAAACAAAGGTATTTATTATCATTTTATTTGAATAAGCCAATAAAAATGAAAAATACTCATTTTTAAGTCTAGCCTTGGCGGGTGCCAGGTACAACCCTATGGCTTTTTTCATATCTTCGATAGTGGCGCTCTCATGGCGTTTCCTTGTGGCCTCTAAAACAATGCCAATTGTATTAGATCATACCATGAATAAAACATCGTACAACATTATCAACACCTACTAATACATTTGGAGCATTTACAATAATTGGAGTGGTAGCTACATTCTAATACTTACGATACTTATTTTTTACTTTATTTCATAATATTTGAAAACATTCTACGTACAAACAATAAAACAACACAACGTATTCTAACCTCTATTTGAAGTTATGACGCTTATCTACCGAGATGAATCTCTTAAGAAAATCAACTAGTAATTTATCTCGTATATGCAGTACATATATGATGCATAAAATTCCTATAATTATATTATTAAACGATTTCTGTACATAGCGATATTGAGCATTCCAATTATCTTATAAATGCCATGACATGTTCAAAATTTTGCTTACCTCGTAGTCACCACAAAAACTAAAACACACCCCGCAACAACTAATTACTCAGTTAACCCTAATCTGCCCGAATCGTATACTATTATAAACTATAACATTAACAGACAAACGAATGAAAACGTTGATGATATCCACGTGCGCTGTATGCAACAATACTAAATCAATATAACACCGGACCGTATGAATAGAGGTGTTGTGTTGACGTTCGCAACTTATAAATATTACAAATAATATAATACAAAACGCAGATGTATTACTAGAAAAGTTACGCGCTCAACTTAGATACTAATTAAATCATATTAGATATATATTATTTAATTTAATCTTTAAACTATCATTTAAATAGGTCATACCTACTTAATATGTGTGCATATTTTACCCATTTTATATTATTCGTCCTACGCACCAAATGTACAAAAGCAAAAATTCCAATCTTTTTTTTTATATGAAATAAATATTTACAGAATACAAAAGCAAAATATTCTTGCAAGAGTATGCAAATATATTGAGAAAACATTTGCAATAAATATTATTAATGCTACATAACATATATATTTTTTAAATTGTTTCCTATATTATTTTCATAATTATTTTATGCATATTATATTATATAACTAATATTCAAGAAAGATTTAATATTTTTTAAATATTTATAAAATATGAAATAAATATACTTGGTCACTGGGGAATTGACAAAGAAAAATCACAGATTATTAACTAACAATAAGTAATATACAAACCCAACACAAAATATTGATTTTATTCGTAGCACCCTTTCAATTACCCTGCAGGATATACAAACCGGAAAGGTCTTGTATTATTGACAGCTGACGTTGTAGGAAAACGCAACTCTATGAATAGGGACACAAACAGACGCAGCAATTACCTGATGCCAACCGATAACAACAGTCACGATGCCTGTCGCATAACCTATTAATGCAAGGTAAATAATTTATCCTTATTATTTCTGACGATGCCTTCTTGTTCTTGTTAAAACATAAATGCTTACAATATTCCACAATGAACACTTTCAAGTGGAACCCATAGAACTAATATGTATCTTATATTTTTTAATGTTGTTTTGTTTAATAAAAGGTAATTTTGCTAGGAATTCAAATAAATTTACTTAAAATGTCATGTCAAATGTCAATTACAATGTCATTATCTTTTAATTGATTATTACGTGTACCTCGGAAGTTATTTGTTATAAACATCTCCTAATTGGTAGAAACATTGGCAAGAAGTGAAAAAGTTATGAAAAGTTTGCTACATACTTTCATAAGTTTATTCGAAATGTCAATGTCAAACTTTAACCTCAACATCATTTTCTTTAACTTGACGAATAACTATTGTACCTTTGGAGCTATTTTTTATAGGCATCTCCAAATTGAAAAAAGATTGTTAAGAAAATAATGTTACGGAAAGCTTGCTACACACTTTAACAAAATTACCTGGCGCACTCCATTGTATTTAGCCTTACCTCAGCATGCGGGGCTCTGTGAAGGTGGACCTCTTCTTCCCTAGCTACTCGTGGGATCAACCATGGAGGAAGGAACAGGAATTGGAGCAGGGCCTCCATAAGATGGCTTCCACCTCCAAAGTGAGAGTACCTCACAAGGAAGGAACAAAGGGAGGAGCAAAATGACTGGAACAGATTGGGGAACAGGATGACATCCATCCCCTCTCAAATTGCGTAGCACTGAGCAACTCAAGGGCGTTGCACCTGGGTGACTTACCTAATTTGAGACCTTCTGATATCCTACACCTTCTGAAAGGAATAGAATTGGAAAGCCAGCTGTAAAACAACAAGAACAGGAGACACAATAGATCTTTTAGGGCGCAGTGTAACATCACCCTTGCAATACATATACATAGACGAACAATAAAGATATATTATTATTTATATTGAATGGAAAATTCAATCAAAGCTTTCACAATATCTTCGAATTGAATATAACGCCTTATCCCAGCTAGTAGAATGCAATACAATACAACAGCATTTAACAATACCTTTCCTTTTGTAATATTTTTTCCCCACCTTTTTTTAGTTAAAAGGAACAGTAAATGGCATTACAAATCGTTGAAAACAATTTCGGAGAAAACTCCGAATAAGTTCATGCCAACTTTCCGCGAAAAGCGAACTACGAAACCGACAGCCAGATTGATGGTATGAAAATGACAGGCAGATTGATGATACCGAAAACGCTGGAGCTCATTGATTATTATTAGTATTATAATACCGATTTGGCGAAAGTTTGGGGTCCTCCTGGACTGACGAACTTATATTTTCGAATTTAACTTGCGATGAAGTTGGAACGTTATGATAGAATGGGGGAGTTTCTTTTCGCGAAGTTTATGCATTGAAATTAGAATCGTTTTCGCGTCGAAATTTGACGAATAACTGCTGAGAATTGAATAAGAAGTACGGACATGCAAGTTTGGCTTCAGAGGAAAATTTGTAATAATGTAATTGAAACACACATTTTGTTTTGTATGACGCCCAAAAGAATAGATAACACTGCCCAACACAATTTTTTTTCTCACATTCGTTCTTCATGCTGACTCTGAAATTAAATTTTTAAATTAAAAGAAAGTACATTAAATTTTACATTTTAAAGTGACTTTTATATAAGAAAGATATTACAAGATATATTGTATTGCCGCGCATTGAGTGGACAGGTCTGAACATCGCATTCATTCATTCATTTCATTCATGGGCCCTTGATGTCCGGGCACTTGAGCTAGGTGCTCATTGTACCATCCCTATTGATTCTCTTATTTCCACTCGAGCAGCTTGGTGTTCTCTATAAAGCCCAGTAATCTTGCCCAGTGGAAACTTGAGGACCTTCGAGGGCTCCAATAGATCTCTTCCGAAATATTTCTTGCCTGAGTACCTTCAGTTCCTCACATGTGCAGATAGATGTTAAACTCGTTTCTCCTGTAGTTCGCATCTTCTACTACACCACGGTTCGCTACACGGCCTGTGTTGTATAGATGCTATTCAGAGGACAGTGTCAAGTTATCAACCCATTAATGGTTTTAGCTTCTTTCTTACTGCGCCTGAGTAGGTTATCAGGGAAACTACCATCCCCAACCCCTATCAGCGTTTTGGTATGGAGTTGACCTTCAATCGACCTCCATTTCTTTGTGCTTTCTTTATTTAAGCAGGTCCAGATCTCCTTTCTTGCGGAATCCTTAGTAATCCCACATACGGGCTCTGGACCCATGAAGTGTCTCTTAGAGCCCTCCTTGGCTAGTTCATCGGCTATTGCGTTGCCCTTTATATCCTCATGTCCCGACACCCAAATCAGAGACACCGTGTTGTCTCGTGCCAGTGCATTGAGGGATTGTTTGCAGTCCCTAACTAGTTTTGACCTAGTTACAGGGTTCGAGACTGTCTTAATGACAGCCTGGCTGTCAGTCATTATTTTAATTTTCCTCCTCATATAGCCCCCTTTTGCAATCATTTTTGCACAGGCTGCAAGGGCGAATACCTTTGCCTGGAAGACCATTGTACGTTTCCCTCAAACCACCCCCCATTTGTGCTCTGGAGGACATATATCCCCGCGCGTGTACAAATAATCCCAACAGCTTCTAAAATTTATATTTCCACTATTTTGGTTTAAAAAGTAAATATCAGGACAAGGAATGGGCTGCCTAACATTAAAAATCTAATATTTACAACCCCATAAATGATATAAAATAAAGTTTATACCGTACAAACTTACCCCCTAATCTACTGAGACCGCACTGAAACCTGCTTTTGTGCAGATAAGCTAAATTTAAAACCCAACTAGGAAATGCCGTATCAGGGGTGCGACATTTTCCGACCTACCCTAGGTTCTAACCCACTTTCTAGATACTCGTAGCGACCCCTATACTCCCAGAGTGCGATCAACTCACCCCCCACCCACCCCCTACCCCTCTTATACAAATCCGATAGTGTAGTTCTGCTACCCTGCGGAAAACAGTGAGACTTTTCTTCCAGCGTTTCGTTGAAAAGGAGGGTTGTTGAAATTGACGTCGTGTATTTATTGGAATCAGGAGCCTTTATTATCCCTACGTGGGTAAAGGGGTGAATGGTTGGGCAGACTTTTGACAGAGAGAGAAGGCAGGAGGACAATAAAAGTAATGAGGTATTATGATGGTGGTTCTTTAGAGATGCGGAAGGGTATAATGCTGGAGCAAATTTAGTTCTCTTGTTACGTCGGGGGTAAACAATCAACCCCCTGCGTTGGGTATTATTTATCCTCTATACAGGGTGTTACGTTTAAAATATATAGAATTATTTAAGTGACCTATAATTTATACATTTGAAATTCTTTGTTCATAGTACAATCAATTTTATTTACCCTCTATTGATTCAAAATATCATGTTATTGGTAGAAACAAATAAAATACATCTGTCATGTGTGCTGTATTGGTTTATCGACACTAAAAAAAAATGTTTACAATAAATCATAAAGCTTTTACTATCGAATCATACCTTAGAAATGGTGTAAAATAATTGTACTCTTTGCAGTCATGAATAGAAGAATTTCAGCGCGAAATTTCCTAACATATATCAGCTTTTGCGGCAATTGGTACAAGAATCAGTGCCAAAATCCCTTGAAGCAGGAATCTGTATCCCGAAAACCAGGTAGTGGGAGACTATTAAAACGGACAGTTGAAAATATAGCAAATGTTTAGGAGCGCATAACTCAATCACTTACAGTCACCTAGAACACGTAGTGCTAAGGTAATTGGGTAAGATATATATAATAATTTATTATATACAACCATTTTTAAATAAATTACGCTATGGTGACCTCCGCGAGGGATATTTCCAGCAAGATAATGCAACACCCCATGGGACGATAGAGTTATTGCATGAATATTAGTGAGTCCCATTTTTTTTTTTTAATGAAATACTGGGTCGCTTCATAAATCAATTCAACGGTGAGGAATTTCAAAATGGGTATTTCCAACAAAAGCGGTGCAACAGCACGTACGACCGGAGAACACCTCAATATCTCAGAGAATATTTTAATGGCAGAATAATAAGCAGGAACACTGAAACGCCGTTCATCTATGTATAAGAATATATGTATAAATGTGATTTGTTACATAGTGTTTGTGTATTAGTGAAAGAAACTTAGGGCGTAGTTTAATTCGACAGAAGGAATGTCACACCAGTCTTACACTAAACACTAGTCAAGAAGAAAGTCAAGCCATGATCACAAAAAAAATGTGCTATAGATTAGATTAGATTAGATTAGGATTGGGGTGGCCTATCGACCTGTTTCACCGCGACCTTTTCAGATCTATTGTGATCCCCTTTTTTCCTAGAGGACGCTCTCTAATTTTGCCCTCTTAATTAGGTCTATCATCTTTGAGAGCGGCTTCTTTATGTAGCTACTAGCTGTGGGGTTCTCCTCCCCCATTACTAGAAACCTTCTCCTCGCCAGGCCTTCACATTGGCACAGCACATGAACTGGTGTTTGTTCCTCCTCTTGGCAGTATCTGCAGGTTGCATCATCTGCCAGGCCTATGTTGTACATATGCCTATTCAGTCTAAAATGACCAGTCAGGAGACCTACAATTATTTTGTCTTTATTCAGTAGATCTCTCGTGAGTTCAGGCCTCTGCTCCTTTAGGAACTTTTTTGCCTGCCATTGTCCCGGTGATTTTTGCCACCACTCTCTGGACTGTTTGTATATCCATTCATTGATGGATTTTTTTAATTTGCGATTTGGTAGTGCCGAAAGAGGGGTCGGCTCCAAACGAATGGCCTTGACGAACCACGCCTGGCCAGCTCGTCCGCCGCCTCATTTCCTCTCACGCCCGAGTGGCTAGGGACCGCAGGCTAGGGTTACTTTCCTTTGGGTGCCCACCTCATTAAGGGCGCTTACACAGTTTCAAATCAGCTTAGAGTCCACGCTTAAAGAAAAAATGTGCTATAGCTAAACCTAATAAGATACAGAGGCTTGCGTGTTTAGGAATAACAGACGTAATGAGAACAACTCCTACAGTAGCAATAGAATGCCTTTTAAAAAATGGTGTGTGGAGGTTTAATGTAGCGGTTTGGAAAATATGTGGTCCATTTGCAGATTCCCTGAATGATATGATTATGCAGAAAAACAATTGCACTTTGCAAAGGCATATTCTTGAAAAATATGATTCGAAGAAGTTCACCCTTAAAACGACTTTGTTTGGAGTTTTTTTTTTATCTTGAATTTTCCTTTGGACTCAGTTCATTGACAGTTTCGCGTAATACAAAAGCAACATCGCTCTGGTACTGTCATTTTCTATATCAACTTTGAATCTGATTAATTTCTCTGACGACAAAAAAAGACTCTACACTCCCGTAAAACGATCGCAAAGAAATCCCCCAAACTTTCTACGGACGACCATGGCTTTATTAATGTTTAAACGGTCCACATAAATTATGAAAACTTTGCCGAAATTAAGTTGTAAAAATTTTAACGTCACTCGAATCCCGAGTACAATAACGAAGAACTATAAAAGTTTTAGGGTCCCTCAGTCAAGTTGTCTGGGAATT
Source organism: Protaetia brevitarsis (assembly GCA_004143645.1). Classification (NCBI taxonomy): domain Eukaryota; kingdom Metazoa; phylum Arthropoda; class Insecta; order Coleoptera; family Scarabaeidae; genus Protaetia; species Protaetia brevitarsis. The sequence goes on along the minus strand of RXPK01000025.1, from coordinate 1,295,440 downwards.
TATTACCTTCCGGGCCATGAATGATGCAACTGCTAAAAGATCTGTGCGGCACATCTATCTTTCTTGATCGTCTCGACTGGAGTTGCATTCAATTTTATATAAAAATTGTTAATTGTTGTGGCAAGAGGAATTTTTGACGAGTTTTATGACATGCGACTGTGGTTATACAATTAAGCCGTATTCTTTTTATCGTCTGATTTGGCGTGTCTTAGTTTTGTGAGTTAAGCTAATACGAGCTACTCTCTAGAAACGCAGTTAGTCGGCTGGTTTAGTCATTCGTAATGAGTAGCTCGTAGCTTAACTCACAAAACTAAGACAAGCTAAGTCAGACGGTAAAAAGAATACGGCTTTAACGTGTGGAATAATTTGACTGTACTTATTTGTAGTTACTAAATAGACTTTAACAACCATTAACGAATATGCTTCATATTCTTTAATTTAATATTAAAATAATACTTTAATCACATACACAATTAATGTTTTTAATGTATATATAAATGTAATAGGCAATAAGTACTATTTTAACACTTAATTCGCATTATTCTCTGTAAGTGCTAAACTGGAACTAGTATCAGAGTGTATTACAATTGAAAATATGTAGTTATTAAGGATTCTTATATTTAAATTAGATATATTTATTTGGATGTAGAAAAAGAACCCATTTTTTAATTAGTTAGTTAATTTATTCGTAATAAACATAACTAGCTGAAGGAGGCCAGTGTCTTTGCTTCTCAAAACCAAAGACGTATCCGCGAAAATTAAATTAAAAACAATAGGGTTCCTAGGACAGACCCCTGAGGTACACCTCTCCGCATCACTTTCCAGGAGGATGAAAGCCAGTGTCTTATGTGCTCACACATTAGACTCTCCCCTCTAAGTACGATCTTAAGATATCCAAGTTGTCTCCACGTATTCCTGCTGGCTGAAGTTAACTAACTATGATGTTACGATTGACACTCAAAAGCTTTTGACACGACTACATAAAAGCTGGCCACAGACTCTCCATTGTATATGTATATCATATACCTAATATTTCAGACAGCACCTAGTGTATAGTTGTTGCTTAAGATTTGTTTCTTCGATAGTTAGCTCAGTTTATCACTTAAGCTGCTATATTTTTCCAGAAACGTTGTTATTCTTTGCTGTATCATTTTTTTCAAATATTTTTGAGACATTTATCAGTAGAGTAAACGACCTGTAATTTGTTATTTTACTTCTTTATTGCCTTTTTTTGTATATCACATGTGTAATTCCCTTTTTTATGTGGGCAAGGATAGTGTGTCTGGATGCTTTAATTGACAAAGTAACTTAGGGGTTTAGCAATGTACACTGCAGTAGCTTTCAATAATGACACTGACATCTCATCACCTCGTACAGAACTTGTTATTCGCAACTCAGTAGATCGGAGAACAGATCTCAACATACATGTTTTAGCGCAAGATAAAGAGACTAAGAACGTAGAAGATATTTATTTTCCAATATTTTAAAATAAATTAGAATAATCACAGGTTCGTATTCCAATCTTGGTTTATTTAAATTTTTATATTGCTACATGTTTCGATCGTATGATCATCCTCAGGTAAAAAAAAAAAACGTCAAATAACACATTAAAATCTATTTATTGTTATTTATTTCTGATTTTAATTTGAAGATTTTCTCTCCACACATGTTATATAACGACACATCGTTTTTTTTTTTTAATATTTAACAGATTTGATGTTTTTTTTTTGCCTGAGTATTATCATAAGATCGAAGCATGTTGCAAAATGAAAATTTACGAATCTGTGATTATTCTAATTTACTTAAACACCAATCTTTTTGTGACTTTACTTAAATGTTTCTATTTCCAATTTTGTTGAAGTACAACCGATTTACAAGAACAAACGATACATTTTCGAATGGCGTTGGTGGTTTTAAAAATATCTTATACTTTCTTGCTGAGCGATTTTTTAATCCTTTTTATTTATTTATTTGTTTGTCCTTTGAGGTACAAGCTAAATAGAAAGGCGGTACAATTAGGCACTAACGAAATGCACTCGAACTGTATTACGTTTAAACATACATAGCGGTGATGTTTTCTCCTATGCCATGAGTTCCACAAGGAAACAAGCTAGGACCTCTCCTGTTCCTACTATTTATCAAAGATGTCTGTGCATCGTTAGACTATCCACGCTTCATATTTGCTGTTGATTTGACGATATATTATGAGTTTAAAACCAGTGAAGATTGTTACTATCTCCAGCGTTGAATTAATAAACTTCCTGCCATCTGTAGTTAATATTACAAAATGCAATGTGTCAACATATACTCGCAAAGCCAATCCAACACATTTTATGTATGCTAATATTAACCGGTTTTTAATGTGACCTAATTATTAATTAGCGTTAGTTAATTAACGCATGTATAGTGGCTTAAAGTCGTCCTACAATTATTGTTATTCTTTATACAGTGAGGTCGTAAATGGTCCCCCCCCCCTGATAACTTTTGAATGGTATGAGATAGAGCAATGAAACAAAAACCAAGTGAAATTAGAGATAATTTGTGATTTTTTGCCTATAGAGATACGCACATGGCTTCTGATGTAAAATAGAGGACGTAGCTATCTTTAAAATTTTAAATAGGAAGTAATTTCATTTAGAAGCTCATTTGGAAGATATTTCTATTACTTTTATGGCGATGCAAACAGTTTTACGATTTTCGAAATTTTTATCAACTTATCCAAGATTAATTATTGGAGTACATACGTTACTTTTTCTATAGCCCTCGTATTCGCTTTTTGGATATAGTGTACAGAAACCTGTAATTACAGTAATCTGTAACATAGACCCCCACACACATGACACATACACTGACAGATAAGACATTTTTGCTAAATTTTGCAAAAACGTCATATTGTGAATATGTCATATTTTACAGCAATCGCTTCCTAAGTCACATAAAACCACAATATTTATACGAGGGCTATAGAAAAAGTAACGTATGTACTCCAATAATTAATCTTGGATAAGTTGGTAAAAAATTCGAAAATCGTAAAACTGGTTACATCGCCATAAAAGTAATAGAATATCTTCCAAATGAGCTTCTAATGAAATACTTCCTATTTAAATTTTAAAGATAGCTACGCCCTCTATTTTACATCAAAAGCCATGTGCGTATCTCTATAGGCAAAAAATCACAAATTATCTCTAATTTCACTTGGTTTTTGTTTCATTGCTCTATCTCATACCATTCAAAAGTTATCAGGGGGGGGGACCATTTACGACCTCACTGTACATACATATTGTAGTTTCAGATTAACAAATATCTTGAAGTTGATAATGAGATTTCCATCTTAAATGCTCATTCAATTATTCTTCAATGCAATTATGTTTACTGGCACTTACTACAACAAAGATATCTCACGCTATAACACATTAAGGGATCTGGATGTTAGATCCCATATTACCACATTGTAGCTAATTTTGCCAAAATATTGCATTTCTATTTTTTTATAAAACAAACAAACTGCTGGACACTACGTCCAAAGGGAGAAAAAAAGAAACATTAACTGTATTTATTTTCTTGAAAAGGAACATATAATTATACCAAAAGACAAAACACCCGAATGACAAGGCACTTGACAATATCAAATGTCTAACTTCTGACAACTGGATGTTATGTTACAATATGAAAATAATAAAGGATCCACACCGATTTAAAATATAAATTTCTACTGTGAAATTGACTTCTATGCGGCAACTACAGATGACGTACATATCATCAATAGTATGACACATACAACTGAACTTGATGATGATAATAGTTATGCTATCGCAACGTGATGCGTGCAGTTGCAATGAAGTTTGTAGTGAAATCTATAATAGCGTTATTTATTCACTTAAAATTCGTCTTCCTATCATTTTTGACAGCCTAAAAATTCGTTGTTGAAATTATCTTACGTCCACACATGAACATATACATGTAGCAATACGCAATACTTCTGTGGGAATGGGATCTGCCCGTTTCCGTGCGACCTTAAGCGATCCTGACTGCACACAGACACGCCGACAACCCCTCTCTATCATCCCCTATGAGTCTGTCTTCGTCAAGCGCGTATTTTCGGCGCTTGATGCCGATCGATAACCAGGCGACACACAGAAACGTAATACTACAACATGGCATAGTATACCGTCGAAGCGGCGCTGTAGAAAGGTCATTGGCTCTTTCTCTCTGTCTGTAGTTCGTAGACACGCGTGTTGCGCCCGATTTCGGGAAGGGGTTGTTTTTTGGACTACTGTCGCTGGATAACTCCACACGAAACAGATAGATGGATAGAAAATTTTCCGGAACAACAAGCTGTACCTAGCCTTCGCCGATAAACCAATATTTACACGGACGATTTGAGGCACGGTCCATTTGAAACGGGTTTTTTTTTTGTACTATTTGTTCGTCGAGGGAGTGACATGTTGGAGGGTTGGGAGGTGGATTACAGATGTTGTACTTAGGATTTGATACGGATCAAATGCGGATAATTATGTTTACTAAGGGTAGTTTTAAAATAAATGTTGGCACTGATATCGTTACACTTTAAAATAACTTCACTACACTGCACGTACGTTTCGATAGCAAAGCTAGCATCATCAACAGTAACATTGAGCCCAAGTAACCAACAAGGCCAAAAGAGCTCTGATGGTGTGCAGAAACTTTGAAGGGAAAAATTGGGATGCAACCTAAAAATAACTGCTTTGGATGTATACAGCGATAGTGAGATCGATCATCACCTATCCATCAGTAGCATGGAGCAAAAGAACTAATCTGGCCACCGCGAGAATTAACCTCTCGAAAGTGCAAAGATTAGCATGTGTATGCATAACGGGGGCTATGAGAACCTGCCCAACAGCAGCTATTGAAGTAGTAGTGGATCTTCCCCCCCTCCACATTGTAGTAGAGGGCGTGGCGAAAAGAACCGCACTAAGAATGGTCAAGGAAGGAATGATTAAGCATAGGCCTCAATCTCCTGACGGTGATCAAACTTGGGATATGCCCCGGGATGATATGTTAAAAAAATTTAGCTTTGTGAAGGAATTCACCATAAAGCTAAGTAACAGGAGCGAGTGGGATCATAACACCATCTTGAACTTAAAATGAAATGCCATCAAATGGTATACTGATGGCTCAAAACGGCAGAAGGAACTGGAATAGAATATATGGGCCTAGAACTACATATTCCGAAAGCTTGGGAAAATACCCGAGTATATTTCAGGCGGAAATACACGCCATTGGAAGATGTGTTCAGTTCAATATGCATAGGAACTATCGGAAGCAGGAGATTATCATCATGTCTGATAGTCAAGCAGCCATCAAGGCGCTGGGCTCATATGAAATCAGCTCCAAGATGGTCTGGGAATGCCTAGGGAAACTAAATTTGCTAGGCAAAAGAAATAAAGTAACCCTCCTGTGGGTTCCGGGTCACACAGGAGTGGAAGGAAACGAAATAACGGATAACCTCGCAAAAAAGGGGCTGGAATGCCTTTTGTAGAGCCTGAACCCTTTTGCGGGTTAAGTAGCAGTACAATACTGAAGAAACTAAAAATAGAAATGGAGCAGAGAAAATCCAGTTACTGGGAAAATCTCCAGGGAATGAGGCAAAGTAAAATTCTTCTGGGAACTTATAACCAGAAGAGGTTTACAGAATGCATCAACCTGAGTAAGAACAATGTTCGCATATTAACAGGAATGCTTTCAGGCTATTGTAGACTGAAAGGACACCTGAGTAAGCCGGGATTGGAAAAAGATCCTGAATGCAGATTTTGTGGGGAACAGGATGAAACACCCATCCACCTCCTCTCAAACTGCGTAGCACTGTGCAACTCGAGGGCATTGCACCTGGGAGCATGTGAAATCGAAGAAGGAGACTTACCTAGACTGGGGCTCTCTGACATCCTACACTTTCTGAAAGGAATAGGATTGGAAGGCCAGCTGTAAAGCAGCAAGATTAGGGGATATAATAGATCTTTTAGGTCGCAGTGTAACACCACCCTTCTACTTATATACATACAACATTGAGCCCAATTGAATTTTACAACCACAGAAGGTATCAATACAAGTGCCATATAAAACGTCACAATAATTAAAGAACGACAACACCAATGACTCACACAATAATATCTTTAAGTTTTTATTCAAATAAAATCTGTGACTGTATATTAACTTTAAGGAAGCATATGCCTTCTGTATACATTTGTTTAATTATTAATGTTAAATCATTCAACTTTAACACCTAAATTTTTGACAGATGAATTAAATTTAATTTCTGCACCGTCAACATACACCTTTAGATCACATGAAAGAGCCTGCTGTTTTTTTACTTTGTGGCCCAAAGAGAATTAATTCCATCTTGGAAGCGTTAATATTTAATGAATGGTCAGACGACAGTGAAACCAAGCTTTCCAAATCGGAATTTAAGTTTATAAAGGCATCTACCGTACTGCTAACTGGAAAGGAATAGTAAAGCTGCGTGTCATCAGCATAAACCTCCGCTTTCACATAAAGCTCCCTGTGCTGTTGATTGCACCAACGATACCCAGTAATGCCTGTCTCTGGGCAGCGGTTAGCAGCTTCACTGCGGAGGACACTTCTGTCCTTCTCCACCAGACTGCCGCCCCGTATGTTATCGCTGGTCTTATCACAGCAGCATATAGCCAATGGATCACCCTCGACTTTAGTTCCCAAGTTTTACCACTAACTCTCCTGCAGCGCCAGAATAGTTGCGTATCCCTGGTCGTTGGTGTAAACCCCTTTTTTCCTAGAAGCCTCTCTAATTTTGTCCCCTTAATTAAGTCTATCACCTTCGAGAGCGACTTCTTTGGGTAGCTGCTAGCTGTGGGGTTCTTTAGGACCATTATTAGAAACCTTGTCTTAGCCAGGCCGTCACATTGGCACAACACATGAACTAATGACAGAATCTGTACATAGCATCATGTACCAGGTCTATGTTGTACATATGTCAATTTAGTCTAGTGACCACTCAGAAGACCTACTATCATTTTGACAGTCTTCCTGTAGTATATTTCAGGTCTCTGTTCCTTTAGAAACTTTTTTGCCTGTCACTGTCTCAAGATGATATTTGGACTTTCTCTGGACAGAATGTGGCAAGTATTCTCTGTTGTCTCATTGCGTTGATCCCATTTTTCTGTAGATGGCCTTTCAGTGTGCAATGTCCTGTTAGGAGACTTTTACGATAGGAAAATTATTCCTAATGAGCTGCAGTAGTCCTTCAACTTTCTTGTTTGATGGTCCCTTAATAAAGATCTTATCGTGAATTTGCCTGATTGTATTATTACAGTGTTTATTATATATATATATTTACTGCTTACCTGATCTCGTGCTGTGTTTTTTTAGACGCTCTTAGAATAAGTTCTGGGGTATATATATGAAGCAGATGGTCCGCTTTCTTACTAACTCATTGGTTTTTTCGTTTCCTGCCATTCCTGAATGTCCGGACATTTACACTAAAGTGACTTTATTGCAATCTGGCAAGCTACTCAATTCTCGAACACATTCTCAAACCAATCTTGATTTTATCTTGGGGTTCACTAGTGCCCTTAGTGTAGCCCTGTAGTGTTCTTTGCCATCGTTTCTACAGGAGTGTAGAGTCTTTTTTGTCATCAGAGAAATTAATCAGATTCAAAGTTGATATAGGAAATGACAGTACCAGGACGATGTTGCTTTTGTATTATGTGAAACTGTCAATGAACTGAGCCCAAAGGAAAATTCAAAAAAATTCCAAACAAAGTCGTTTCAAGGGTGAACTTCTTTGAATCATATTTTTCAAGAATATGCCTCTGCAAAGTGCGATTGTTTTTAATTATTATGGACCATACATTTTTCAAACCGCTACATTAAACCTTCCACCCACCATTTTTAATCCATTCACCCCTGTATGCACAGAAACATCCCCTTTATTCCTCTCCATCGCCTGTGCCTTCGAGCATCTATCCTAAGACGTCGACGAACACCTGAGTCTATGCAAATTGCAGCAGACGTCTCTGGCGCTAATATCATTAATTGGGACCCTATCGATCCGTGCCCATGCACTCTTGCCGAGTACTCGAAGAAGGGGAGGATAGTGGGGGTCAAACGAAGCGCCCTCTACATTATTTAATTAAGTCGGAGTGTGTTCGAGATCGAACTACTCCGGTAATGAGGAAATGAACGTTTCAGAGAGTGGGGGCATGACCTGAGACTATCTTATACTTCTGTGTTAGACTTTGTAAGTTGTCGATCGAATTGGATATGTCAAGATGGTAATTAAAGGTTGTGAATTGATAAGTACCAAAATAGAATCAAATCATGTTGAAGCCTTTCGGTGATTGGATGATAACCAACCACTCAGCGGCAAAAGTATGGTAGCTATCGTTAGCCTTTGCGTTAAAGTTAATCGTAGCTTTTTAGGGTTAGTCCTGACGTTATTAATCTAATCGTAGATCTAGTGTTAGCTCTAACTTTGTCTTTAATAGTATCTCTAACCGTAACTAATTTAATTACTTACACTAAACACGATAAATATATACAGTGAGGTCGTAAATGCCCCCCCCCCTCCCCTGATAACTTTTAAATGGTATGAGATAGAGCAATGAAACAAAAACTAAGTGAAATTAAAGATAATTTGTGATTTTCTGCCTATAGAGATACGCACATGGCTTCTGATGTAAAATAGAGGGCGTAGCTATCTTTTAAATTTTAAATAGGAAGTAATTTCATTTAGAAGCTCATTTGGAAGATATTTCTATTACTTTTATGGCAATGCAAACAGTTTTACGATTTTCGAAATTTTTACAATTATATCCAAGATTATTATATTTACTTGGAGTACATACGTACTTTTTCTATAAGCCCTCGTATTCGCTTTTTGGATATAGTGTACAGAAAACTGTAATTACAGTAATCTGTAACATAGACAACCCACACACATGACACATACACTGACAGATAAGTCATTTTTGCTAATTTTGCAAAAACGTCATATCGTAAAATATGTCATATTTTACAGCAATCGCTTCCTAAGTCACATAACCACAATATTTATACGAGGGCTATAGAAAAAGAACGTAAGTACTCCAATATATTAATCTTGGATAAGTTGGTAAAAATTTCGAAATGGGTAAAACTGTTTGCATTGCCTATAAAGTAATAGAAATATCTTCAAAATGAGCTTCTAAATGAAATATACTTCCTATTTAAAATTTTAAAGATAGCTACGCCCTTATTTTACATCAGAAGCCATGTGCGTATTCTCTATAGGCAAAAAAATCACAACCATCTCTAATTCACAGGTCATCTTCCTGTTTCAACTTTCTGAATGTGTGAAAAAGGGAGCAGCTACGCGAGAACGGCAAGGCTGCCAGAATTTGTGGAGATGCGGAGGCTGCTTCTTCGACACTCACAAGGGAACACCGGCGGGTGTCCCCCTCCGATTTCGATGAAACTTAACAGGTCGAAAGAGTACCTTAAAATAAGAGACACGTATTTTTTTTTATCGGCGATCCGCAGATTTTGGGGTACAGCCCCCTCCAAAGTTGGACGATTTTTCAATTTTTGCAAATATTTCCTAAATTATAACAGATATTAAATTTTTTTCTTAACATAATTTGCAGCATATTGCATGGCCCTAAGGGTGGCGTGCGTCCGTATTCGCAAAAAGTTAATAACGGGGTACGGGGTACCCCGTACCCCCATTTTTTTTACATTTTTTTCTTTTTCTTATTCATCAAAAGAGGGCGGATTTTACAAAGAATACGATGATGTATAGCAAGTTTAGAAAATTAATAATTGTAAAAATAGAAAAATAATAATAAAGCTTCAAAATTAATAAACTTGTCTATTGACATAAATCAAATGAACTATAACTATCCCATACCCCCGCATTTTTTTAATAATAAGTTTATTCATTATTCATCAAAAAAAGATCGCTTTTACATAGAAAACAATGGTAATAAATTGGAGGATTAATAATAAAAATAATTGTAATAATAATAATATAGTACAATTAACAAAATTATTTGTTATCGTTACTCCGCTGCTCTCCTTACTTAATATTTCTTAATTTAGAATTGTATCTACTCGACAAGCTATGGTCAAACCTTTCTATGCTAATAACTTATACTATATACTATACGACTTTTATCGGTGGTAGCATATAAATCGTTTTATCAATTGCAGTTTGTGACTGCGTTTTATATATTTCCTTAATAAAATTTTATTCATTCTTAGAATACCATAATCCTTAGTGCGTATATATGAACAAATTTGCTACACAGGACGAAGGATTAAATAATACATACATATATTTTTTTCATTTTTTCAAGTTTTTCGTGCAATGTAGGTGTACAACGTAAGTATTCAATGGAGCATAAATATAACTAATGTGTTTGTAATGATTATAACATTTCGGAACAATAGAACAGAATTAGAAAAACACTATAATGCTTATAATGTTAAATCATGACATACTGTAATGCGATTATTGGTATATAGTATTGCAATAGCGAACAAGATTAAATACATACAGTAATTAAGCTATGTAAGTATTACAGTAGTGATAGTCTGTGTAAAAGTGTTTAAAACACAGATTTTGTTTGCACTATGAACACCGCACAGTAGCTGGTTTATTGCAAATACTACACAAGGGTGTAGACTGCGCATCTTTGTTAAAAACAAACTCTACAGGAATTTTAAAGTCCAGGCCTTTCCTCAACGTATTCACTTTTATACCACGAGTACTTGAATACGTCGAAAAATCTTGGGGGAAAAACTGATTATGGGTTAGGGATTGCAACTTAATGATATTATTTCTCTGATGTAAATCTATGTCGTAGTTCATAAGAATCACTATATCCGAAAAAGTTCTAACAAAATTTTTCCACAGTCTAAAACCATATACATCTAGAGATTGTACCATTAGCTGTCGTGTTTTTTTGGTATATTTAAAATGTTTAAAGTTTTGTCTTTTGGCACTAATTGCTGAAGTTCGGCAACACAATCCCCAGTCCAAGAATCAATCAAAAGGACACTCTTTGGCCCGGTATTCGAGTGAAAAAAACATCCGTTAGCCAGGTTTTGTAATGATTTGAAGTGAGCTTGCCAGATACCGAAGAAGAAATATACACATTTACAGGTCGAAACAATGATTGCGCAACTCGAGGTCCAAACGTATTCGCAGACTCCTTTAATACTAAAAATAGATCCCTTATCGCGTTAAATTTATAATGCAAATTACCAATTATATCTGCAGTGACTGAATAATTAATTAAACTCACGTATGCGTAGATAAGTGCATATCAAATTCATCACAATAGACACGTACATATATTTATTTTGAGTTATTATTACTATTATTAATTTTCCAAATTTATTATACATCACCGTTTTCTATGTAAAAGCGATCTTTTTTTGATGAATAATGATATAACTTATTATTAAAAAATGTGGGGGTATGGGGTACCCGTCGCCATTATTAGCTTTTTATGAAGATATCTACCTTGAGACCATGTATTATGCTGGAAATTATGTTAAGGATAAAAACTTATTTCTGTTATAGTTCATTTGATTTATATCAATAGACAAGTTTATTAATTTTGAAGCTTTATTATTATTATTTTTCTATTTTTACAATTATTAATTTTCTAAACTTGTTATACATCATCGTATTCTATGTAAAATCGGCCTTCTTTTGATGAATAAGAAAAAGAAAAAATGTAAGAAAAATGGGGGGTACGGGGTACCCGTCCCCGTTATTAGCTTTTTGCGAATTACGGACGACGCCACCCTGAGGGCATGCAATATGCTGTCTAATTATGTTAAGAAGAAAATTTAATATCGTATATTTAGGAAATATTTGCAAAAATTGAAAAATCGTCCAAACTTTTGGAGGGGCGTGTACCCAAAATCGTGCGGATACGCCGATAAAAAAAAATACGTGTCTATTATTTTAAGGTACTCTTTCGATCTGTTAAGTTTCATCGAAATCGGAGGGAGACACCCGCCGGTGTTCCCTTGTCAGAAGGATAATAATAATTTGCGGCTATCAGTAATAAGGTCTGGAACTTCTTCCCAGATCCTCCCAGAGTAAGGCTTTTGCCATGGTTTTCCCTTACTCTGGCCATTGATTTTATATAAGTATTTATAAATAATCAGTGTCATTGGTGAAATGTGGGAAGATAACGAAAGTCGTTCCTTATGGCGCATAATAATAACTGATAGCTGACTGATTACAGTAGATCGCATTATGTGAACTAATCACATTACACATATTTTTATCATTTTCTCAAAAGTAGTATCATAATGATTCGTGAGGCTACTGTTTTACATATTTTTGTTATTAAGAATCATAGGGAAATTATTTAGTTAGAGTATAGGAACATTTCAATTGTTATGGAACCCATATGGTACTTAGAATAGGTAGCCTCGTGTAGTAAGCACCTTTTTAGGTGGAGCACGGGGTTGGGATGATTTGTAATAATTTAGTTTTCATAAATAAAGTGTACACGGGTGGCGGTGCAAGTAAATTCAAGGATAAGCGGTCTCCCAAATTAGATACTTCTCTCCCTCTAAGTTCAAACCAAAACAAAATAGGTCCTAAAGGACAGGACCGGATTACCAAAACTAAGAAAATTAACAACCGAAAGAAAAATCAGCTTACCAGTGACCTAAAGATGACGCCATTAAACTAGTTGGAAATTGCTTAAAATTAACAACAACAAAAACTTCTCCAGATGCTACTAATTCACCTGTAGAATGTAGCACCGCTCTACAAAAAAAAAAAAACCAACAGCTTCAATTTATCCACAACCCATGCACATTCAGAACACGCGTAACAGTCGACCATCTCGTCGTAAGTTCCCCGTCCCCTACGAGGTACAAACGACTCGCCGGAACTCTATCAATCACGCTAAAATGTTCCGCAAACCACGCACGTGCCACTCACCTAGTCGCGCGATCATTTTTTAAGCCGTACCGCACGCTTTTTCGACGAAACCCGTCCCCGTAATTTATTCATAGTAGTTGGGTCAGACGGCATTTCCATCCCCTTCCCCCCTCCCGCGCGCCGTATAATCGTCTAATCGGCCCGTAACCGACAGATGTTTATCGTGTGCCCCTGTGAAGGCCGATTCCCCTGGCATAATTGACGTATAGAACGTCGGTTTACCGTTTGTTGGTTATTTTTCTTTTGTCGGGAGAATTGTGTTTTAATTTGCTCTCGTTGGTGTTGTGTGTGCGCGAGGGATATATCTGTGGGTTTGGTTGTTCGACCGTCTGTGTTGAATTTAACTAGGTATGTAGTATCTAACCGTTTAGACAGGCGATTTAGGTGAACTATACAGGGTATTCCACATAACTGGTTCATTAAAAGTTTATGATGTTCTATTATTTACTTATATTTGAGATGTGGACCAGTATCTTCGATTGGAACATAAATGTAAAATACCTAACAAAAGTATCCACTCCGGTTGAACCGGAAAGGATGTCAACTTTTTTATTTTAAATAGATTGATATAAATTTTTTATTCATTTTGGATGCTACAACTATAAAATGCGTCAGTTTTCATATTATCCCGTATAGCTACATGTTGCCGTTTTTGAGTCATTAAGTTTTTCTTTTTTTTTTAGTCATAATCATGCCATATTGAGAAATTAATTTCGGTTAATACTGCCAAGTAAGACTCAAATTTGATGGTTATGAATGTAGATATTACTCTAAAGACGGTAGCAACTTAACATTCTACTACAGGGTGTTAAAAAACTGAGGACAAGTGACAGATTTTCAAATGCGAACTCATTGTTAAATGATACCTGTATTTAATCGGAATTAGGAAGTAAATACGTCCCCTATCATTTAATGAGCATTCTATCTATCTTTATAGATTTTGAGATAGGCGACTGTTTGTTAAACGACTAAGTAGCCATCTTTAAATGTTTGTAGCTGGCTCTGAAATGGATTCACGTCAAATTCAGTATTTTATTTTGATAACCATACAGAATTCTGTTCGAATAGTCATTTCTATAAATATTGCGGTGCTACGAAAGTGTAATTACAATGAATACATAAACATTTTGTTGTCAAGAATTTGACATTAATCTCATTCAGAGCCAGTTACAAACACGCAAGATAGGCTACTTCGTTGTTTACAAAGAGTGAATTCAATCTAAAATTATTAAAGATGGTATAGGGAATGCTGATATAAGTGATAGGGGATGATATTTATTCTTAATTCGTTAAATACAGGTGTTCTTTAAAAAAAAAAGAATACTTATCTGTTTAACAAAAGTCGCTTATATTCAATCTATTAAGAATAAGTATAGGAATGCTGATATAAAATGATAGGGAATGATAATATTACTCTTTCGAATTAAGAGATCGCAGCGGAGTTTCTAGTTTAAAAAAAAATGGTTTTCTGCATTTGAAATTGTTGCTTTGTTGCTAGNAAATTGTGTTTTAACCTTTAACAGCATCACTATGTAATACTTCAAGCTTAATTCTGTATGTATAACTAATTTTTCGATATTGCAAACATAATCCAATAAGCATACGTATGTATGTATTTAAACATTTATAAGCATTATATGTTTTACTATTCTGTTTTAATTGTTTCGAAATATTATATCGTTAAAACACCTTATATGTATGCCCCATTGAATACTTACATTGTCTACATTGCCGAAAAACTTGAAATAAATAAAAAAATAACAATGTATTAGAGAAATACATAAAAGCAGTCACTACTGCAGTGATAAAACGATTTTATTACTACCCACGATAAAGTTTTGAAAGTATAAGTATAAGTTAGTAGGCATAGAAAGGTTTGACCATAGCTTACTGTCGAGTAAATACATTCTAAATTAAGAATATTAGTAAGGAGAGCAGCGGAGAACGATAACAAATAATTGTTGTTAATGTACTATATTATGATTATTAAATTATTTTATTATTAATCCTCAAATTTATACATTGGTTTTCTATGTAAAAGCGATCTTTTTTGATGAATAATGAATAAACTTATTATAAAAAAATAGCGGGGTATGGGGTACCCGTCCCCGTTATAAGCTTTTTATGAGATATCTACCTTGAGACATGTATTATGCTGGAATTAATGTTAAGGATAAAAACTTATTTCTGTTAAAGTTATTTGATTCTATATCAAAGACAAGTTTATTAATTATTGAAGCTTTATTATCTTTTTTCTATTTTTACATTTATTAATTTTCTAAACTTGTTATACATCATCGTATTCTATGTAAAATCGGCCTCCTTTTGATGAAATAAGAAAAGAATAAAAAAAAAAAATGGGGGGTACGGGCTACCCCCGTCCCGTTATTAACTTTTGCGAATACGGACGACGCCAACCCTTAGGGCCATGCATATGCTGCAAATTATGTTAAGAAGAAATTTTAATATCTGTTATAATTTAGAAAATATTTCAACAAATTGAAAATCGCCTCAAACTTGGAAGGGGGCTGTACCAAATCGTGCCGAATACGCCGATAAAAAAAAATACTGTGTCTCTTATTTTAAGGTACTCTTTCGATCTGTTAATATTCCTCGAAATCGGAGGGGACACCGTCGGTGTTCCCTGTGAGGGCATTTCCACTGCTATGCAAGAATGGAGGATACGATCTTTTCCGAAGTCGGCTGCCTCAAAGCTTTGCTAATGGGATGCATAGGACTAGGAAACTCTGTCCTGTGTAGGAAGTGTGGGAGTGCGGAGGAAACTCCTGCTCACCTTCTTGTCAACTGCCCGGCAGTGGACGGGGAGAGGCAGGCGTACTTTGGGATCCATCAGTTGGACAAACATCCAGAGTCAGTAAGTTAACTCTCAGCCAGATTGCGAACTTCTTTGATAGGGTGCAACCTGAGTGAGGACGCTAAAATGGACATAAGGGCACAATAGGTTTTTCTGGCCCAAGTTGGTTTCTTCGGGTTTACACCCGCCCATGGACAAAAAAAAATTGGAAATAAACTAATTTTATTTTATGCTTTCTCTTTATGCTGTCTCTCTTTAATCACCTGATTCTACAGTTTCATATACCATTTGAGCTTCTATTGAAAACCTCGATAACAAACTCCATTCATATTATACAAAACAAGAGAAATACAAAGATCACTAGGATAAAACAACCAGGCAAATTCATGGAAAGACCTTTATACCTTTAACCATGAAGAAAAAAGACTGAGGAACTACTGCAGCTTACAAGGGAACCTCGCGAACTGTAAATCGCAGATTTTGATGAAACTCTGTCAATTTGTAGACTCTAGGTGTATTGTGTTACTCAAGGACACTTCCGTTGCTGCGCAACTTCAACTTCAGGGGGTGCAATTCACCTTTGCAATTTTGCCCAAATTTGTTTTTTTTACATAACTTTTGAACGGTAAGAGACAGAAAAAAAGTTTCAATTGCCGACTTGTACCGTTTAGTCACCTTTTGTGTGATCAAGTAGTCTATAGAAAGGTAATTTAAAAAGGTATACAGGGGTCACAAAAATATAAACTTTGGCATATTTCCGTATTCTAAACGGATACTCCTGTATACTGTTATGTGGCTGCATTGTATGTCGAAAATCAGTGTAAACTTATGCCAGCGCTAAATGGTTTATGTGAGATTTTACGAGTTATACGCGTTTAAATGTATGTAAAATTAATATCCCGACAGCAGACAAAAGAAAATGTACCTACTTCGACAGATTGTTCCTTATACGTTTAACATTACACTGTATATACAAAATAACCACAAATTACTACTTCAATTTTCATATTCGTACTGTTCGTGGGTAGGTACGCAATTGAAATTATATAATATTAATTTATTAGTTTATTGATATTGGTTAAGTTCATATTGTTTTGCAAATGTGCAGGTAGCTAGAGCCATTAAAAGAAAAACTTACAATGTGCAATCGACGTACAATTTAATATATTTTGTGCAAGACACAAACAGCCTGCTCTATTTTAATAAAATAAAAGTCAGTAGTGAAAATATGTGTACACATTCTTCCAATTCGTGTATTACTCTTCATTATGATAGTGAAAACCCTCAAAAAAGTATTGAAAACATACATATTGGCTGTAACGTGCACATCTTATAAAAGCGGGCTGTCCACATGTTGAGCATATGGGTAAATGCCTTCATCATCGAACGAAAATGCCATAGTCACTGGATGAATAAATTTTGTCTGGCCTGGATTCTATGTAACCGTTTTTGTACCAAGAAATATGAATAGGATTCGATATCTTGGAGAGGACAGTTGATTGTGCAACGAATGGATTGTAATTTGATTATTATACTTGCGCTGATGTGAATAAGGTCAATGTTGCAAGCAAACTTGAATCGGAAAACCGTTTGACGAATCCCTTCCACACACGAAAGCCGTACACGTTGAGCTTTTGCTCCAGTCCAGTTCTTTTCTTGGGAATCGTAAGAAAGAGATGTGAAGTTTTTTTGCTGATATAGAACTTTGTAAAGTCCGAGACAGTGACACCCGGCCCAAAATCTAGTAGTAAAGTTGTTGATGTTCCACTAGGAACCCGGAACTCCAGATTGCAAGGGTGGAATTTGCACCCCTATATATTGAAGTTCGCGCACAAATGAAAGCGTCCCTGAAAAAACTCATGGAGTTTGCAAACTGACAAAGTTTATCATGCGATTTACAGTTCCGCAGGTTCCCGTGTAGTAGGAACATCTTCGCACAGTAACAGATGCCTTTACAGGCTACTGCGTATGAAGGAACCTACATGAACAATTGGAAACAAGCTGGAGACTAACTGCAGAATGTGGTAATAGAATGATAGAGAACGCTCCCACATTCTGTGTGATTACGAGGCCTAGACGCAAAAAGCTAGGCAATTTTTAGCAAGCCAAAAATGATCCCAGAGAATTTCTTTAATCAACCAGCCAGAGACATCTACAGATTAGTGCAGGGTACTAGGATACTGGAATGCATGATATAATTTGTTGGTAGAAAAAAATGGGAGACCAAATACAAAAAGCCAAGTGGCTGCAGTGTTTCCGGAAGCTTCCAGAGCCCACACTCCTAGAACACTATTGACATTCGGTTTGTGCAATTAACATGCACGGTATCGCGCTGATTTGCGTGTTTTGCGTTAAACATATATAATTTACCGCTTGGCTGTATGTCACACTCCAATTCAGCGATGTTCAAAAATGATTTGTTAGTTACAATATATATTTCGATACACGCGGTTACCCTTTCGCCATTAGTACACGTCACATTGGCCCGTTGAAATTTATCATTTCGTTCGCTTTTCTGCCGCCACTACCGAGAATCATCTATCGATTCGCGAATTACGCGATGGAGATGATAATGCCTCGTCCTGTCAAACGGTGAAAACGCATTATCCACCGCGATGATAAGCGAGCCCGAAATTAAATAATTCCAGGTGGGATCAGAATCCGAAATGAAAATTGTGATTTTGCACCGAACGGGCAAATGAACGAGCAGCGCTGGCTTTAACTTCCCCGCGGATGAATGTAAAAAAAACGGGGACCGAACGCTGTTCAGATTCTGGACGAGTTTTCTCGAGCTTTTATTAATGAGATTAATATTTTCAACCCCGATGTATAACGGGAAAGTACGAATCTAATTTCGGTAATAATTATATGAATGCTTGGGAATACTTTCGCAGTAATTGAAACTGAGAAGAACATCTGCGTTTTACTTTCGTTTCCGATTTAAGATCTGACTTCAGATTCGCAATTCCGGAGGAGGATTTTACTGGTCGGTACGAAAAGAAGTTGGAAAAAATCAACTTGTCTCCCATACGGTTATGTAAACGAAAATGTTGTCGTAAAAGATGGATCGTCCCACCAAATAGGAAATTAAAAGAATAAATTCAAAAGGAAACCTCAAGAGATATTGAAAATAATTCTGTTTCTGCTTTATAGTAATTCTGTTTGGCGTTTGGTTATTCATTATATCTAATGATATCGTTTAGGAAGATAAAAAATTGAAAAACTAGTCCACTTTTTCACAAAGTTCTTCAATAAAGCTACCAGTTCGTCGGTATAACGGACATCTTCAAGCAAGAATTAGTAAAATCATATTAAAAGAATAGTCGAAAAACAAAAATTTAAAAATTACAACAAATACACAGAAATATTTATATAAAACTTATAACATACTTAAAGCACAAACAAGCTTGCACTTTAAAACTGACTAAATTATAAATGAAATAATCGGGTTAATGCATAGGCTACATATTAGGAAAATCTAAAAACCTTTCTGAGATTTGATGTTGTCTTGAAGGTAACTCTCGCAGGAACGATATGATTCTTCCAGGATCTACTCCTAAACTCTCTGAAACAGGCAGTTTTAGTTCGAAATAGGCCTGGAATCGTCGTCTAGGTTAGGAATCAGTCTGGATCTTGAATAAAATTGTCTGGAGCCTCTTGAAATCTCAGGAATATTTTTTTTTCCCGGATGGAGTTTGGAATTTTATATCGTGTTCAAAATATGTGGTCAAATTTGTAGTGGTGGACACTATCGATGTTTTTAACTAGTCGATAGTACTATCGATAGTCGGATCAACTATTGATACTCGACTATCGATAACTATCGATAGTGCCCACCACTCTACTGAAATAACATGTCCTCAGAATTACATTGTATTATGTTTCTTGTTATTTATTATTTGTGTGTTTTTGTTTTATTGCATGATAATTACTAAACACTAGTATTTCGTTTCATGGTTTCATCAATATCAGCTACTATAGATTTTACTAAAGAAAGAATCAGTTTCACTCAGCGAATAATTAATGACTGATAACCCAAACGTTTTTAGTTAGCACAATTAGTTTAGTTTAGCTTACTTATATAAAAAAAAATAAATAGCATATTAAGACGATGCTTATAGCACGATGATGTTCAACTATCGATGCTCGAATATCCATAATTACCGATAGTGCATTATCAATAGTTATCGATAGTCGACTATCGGTATTTAATTATCGATAGTTATACATATTCAGCTATCGATAATTATCGATAGTTATCGATAGCCAACTATCGATAGTCAAGACTATCGATAGTTATCTATAATCAAAACTATCGATAGTTATCGATAGCTGCTATCGATAGTGGGCACTATCGATAATTACAAATTTGTGTTTCGAGTAAGTATTTTGAGTATTTAATCTCTGTAAAACTGTTCTTCTCGATTCTTTTCTTGCTACTTTAACTATTGAATTTTTTTTAGTACCTATTGGACATAGGTTTTATGTGTATCAAAATTCGCCCCTCTCAATTTTTTTTTTTTTTTGGAAACGACGCTGTACCATCATTTTATTTATTCCAGAGCCTTCTTCCCTAAGCTTCGATTAATCAATCTGCAATTTAATTGAACATCACGTGGGTATAACGATGGAAATCGCAAGCGATTTTCTGACGGGTAGTAATGGCCTTAAGGATTGGTTTACATGAAGCCAGTGAAGGAGTCAGCAAGTAACTTGACTTGAATTTTCAAAGCAAGTCAGCTTGCCTAACAATTGTAACGAATCATGCGCTTGCCTGAAATAGGGAGGCATGTCTACGCAGAGCAGCGCTTGCAGCAATCAACCTTTTAACTTGTATTATTTTGGACAAGTTGAATTGCAATTGGTTATTTAACTTTAAAATTCTTTTTGACTAGTATCCTTTCTCGTAATGCGATGTTTGGTTTTAGCAAGATGGCTGTCCGGCTCATAATCCAATTGTCGTACAAAGATATCTATAGGAAATCTTCTATAATCGTCTGATTACTGGGTGAAGTACCATTCGCTGGCAGATGGTTTTAATTACCTCTATCCTAGAAGACACTCTAATTTTGCCTTCTTAAATAGACCGATTACTTTTTATAGTTGCTGTCTGCCCTGTGGGATTCCCCAATTGTAGATACCTTGCCTTTTCGAAGCCAGTGCATTGGCACATAACATAAATTGGAGTTTCCTCTTCATCTTGGTAGAATTCGCAAAAAGTAATCTCTTATGCCTATGGTGTGCATATTTCTATTTAGTCTACAGTGACTAAGTTTGTAATCCAATATCATTTTAAAAACAAGTCACATTGCTCTTACCATCTAGGTTCTTTTGCAAATTCAAGTCTTTTTTCCGTTAAGAACCATTCTGCTTGTCTGTCCTGTTAACATTTGGCAATACTCTCTAAATTTGTTATGGATCTATTCGTTCATAGACCTTTTTTTATTTCTGATTTGGTAATGCCGAAAGACAGTCCTGTTTATCCTCATCTGGCTAGGTGCATGTGCCACTTTGAAGTGAACACTTGCAAAATTAATTGCTCTAAATGTTGACTAGTTATCGGAGCATATATTCCCGGTGTTATATACGTCTCTTCACTTCTCTAACGCAATTTTAAAATGCGATAATTTGAACTTAGAACACCCCGTGAAACACCGCCTATTAAATCAACTCGTATCTTCCGTTATAAAAACCATGGACAAGATTTGAAGAAAGAAAATATTTGATTTTGAATGTTAAGCAGATTTGAATCAGGACTTTGAGAAGGGACATCGCCAGTACATTTGATTAAAAGATAACAGTAAAAAAATCATGATTTTCCAAAAGAATTTTAAGAACTTAAAAAACTGAGAAATTAAGGGTTAGTGAGATCCCATATATACCTTAATTTCAATATTTTTTAAACGTTATATCTGGCAAGTTCGCCTTATAATTCAGGATCTCATTATACAGCTTACTATCTATATCTTGCAAATAAATCATATTCTTTTTCTAATGAGTCAGTAATACATTTCTTGAGTTAGAAGTACTCACAGATTTAAGGTAAAACAATAATATTATGCGTTATGTAATAAATTTGTCTAAAATTACTCACACTTGTAATACCAAATATTATGCACCCGTTATTAATTCAGAAAAAGGCTTTGCAAGTACGCAACCCTTGTGCTCACGAGTCAGTTTTGATACACCAATTATTACGCATGTCACACTTACGAAGACTTAGATAGGATATGGTTCCAAGTATATTTTTTCTACTCGGCAACACTAGAATCACAGAAGAACCTAGCCCCAACTGTTTTTTGCCTCAATGAGCTTTAGAGGTTAAGCTAAGTCATTAATTTATAATTGATATGAAAAAAAGCTATTGATTGAAGAGTTACGTGAAAAGATTACTAGATTGGATGGCGAAACATATACAACCGAAAGAAACATTGTCGCAAATGTTCCATAAATAATTTTGTTGATAGGGTATTAGCGCATTTCAGCTTGGAGAACGTTTTGAGAATAATCAAGTTTTGCGAGGAAATGAGGGGCGGACCAACTGCCCAAGGCGAGATTCGTCAAAGGACATCGTTGGAGCTGGCCCTCCTTTCGGCATACCAAATCGCATTTTAAAAAATCCATCAATGAATGAAACATAAATTAAGATCAGAGAGTGGTGCAAAAATCCACGGGACAGAGACAGGCCAAAAGAGTTCTAAAGGAACAGCGGCCTCAATTTACTGGATATAAAGACAGGAAGGACTGTCACAATAATAAGTAGATCTGCTGACTGATCACTGTAGACTGAAATAGGCATATCTACAACATAGGCCTGACATATGAAGTGCAACCTGCAGATACTGCCAAGAGAGGAAGAAGCACCAGTTCATGTGCTGTGCACATGGTGAAAGCCTGGCGAGGACAAGGTTTACTAGTAAATGAGCGTGAGAATCCACAGCTAGCAGCTACAGAAAGAAACTGTTTTCAAAGATGATAAGCGGTAATTAAGAGGGGCAAAATTAGAGAGCGTCGTCTTAGGAAAAGGGGAACACAATAGATCTGAAAAAGATCGCGGTGTGTGAAACAGGTCCAGTAGGCCAACCCCAATCCTAATCTAATCTAATCTAACCTAAATTCTGGAACTAGAAAGTAAATAGCTATGCGAAATAAAAAAAAATATATGTATACAGGTCCATTGAAAATGTAAATACATATTTTATTGAAAGCGCCCTTTATATAAATTCTGATTGCTACGATGTTATTTTTTATTGTAATCAGTAGAGATAAAACACACGTTTCAAAAAAAATTTTGAGGAGTGGTGAAGAAAGAGATGAAACACCCAGTACTTCTGAAGCCCTTCAGAATCCTCTTAATAATGGATCTTTCAAGAATCGACGTCTGCCAGTTTCCTGTGAAAATCAAGCAATATTTAAAGACAATTCTTCCATGTCATTTCTGGTTTTCACTTAGAACCCCCAATAGAATTTTAACACTACACCACAACCTAGTTAATAATTACATTCCAACGCCAACGGTTACTGTGACCATCCTACCTGCACAGAACCCACGTACATTGTTAATGCCGGGAGGTGAGTTACTGCCCTAAGCCACGCTTAATGGCATTAATAAAACGCGACACAATTTTCACAATAACAATCTCGGAAAACCGTGTACCGGTGGACAATTTCAAGTAGCGTTAAAATCGTAACACACCTCCTCTTTACGGACGCTCGTAAATTCTTTCACCTAACATTCGCTCTCGGGACCGTGAACTTAATCGAACTACTGCCTTATTTACTCTGCGCCTAATACGATAACCGTTCGGAAGATATACGACATTCACGCCCGCGCGAAATTGCAAGGAACACGGAAATCTCTCACGACGGCAAACTACCGACATTTATTCTCTCCGGACCGGATTCAAATACTTGTAAACTGGCCATTATTCTCATAAATTGGGAGGCATTTATTTCGCGAACGGCCGTCTTTTACGTGTAGAATAGTCATTTATCATTTGGTTTCATAAAGAAATAGCACCGTAGATCGGACGATGCTCCCTTTATATATTCACACACCGAATGAATGAATAGTCGACAAAGTCTATAAGGCAGAGTGCACACCGGAGGGATGCGACAAGCGACACAACCAGTAATACGACAGGCGCCGTGAAAATTTTCTTTAATTGTTGTGTTACTGGTTGTGTGACTTGTTATATTGCGTGTCGTATTCCTCCGGGGCACATTCTGCCTAAATTTATATGGTAGGTGTCTTATTGCTGGTTGCGTCGCTTGTATTGCGGCCGTATTACTGCAGTGCGAACTCTGCCTTATTTAGAGACTACAATAGTGGGATGAAAATTACATCATTACTGAAGAAGCTTGTTTAAAATTTAAATTTTAAATCTTAAACAAGCTAAAATACGGTCAACATAACAGACAACCATATCGTAACATGGTGAGGTTAGGACTAACATAAAATAATAATAATAATTATAATAATAATATCTTTTAATTTTCAAGTAACAAAACAAGGAAAACGGCAAAACAATATCGAAAACAACTTAATAATAATAATAGTGTAAGAATTCGAACTTTTATTAATAAATTAAAAAGTAATTTATTAAAAAATTAATAAATAACTTTACAATTATATATTAAATGAACATCTAATAATTCTCGTTCCCCCTAACTAATATAATCTGAATATTGCCGTTTGGCCCCGGTGGCGTTTCCTAGTGATCGAGGATCGAACTCCTGGATCATGACACTTCGGTCAGGTGTTGCTCCGACCTTTCGAACTCTGCTTCAGTAGTCATGGTTGGATAATTATTATACAATATAAATATGAAATATTGCCGTTTCGCGGTGGCGTTCGCTAGTGATCGAGGACGAACTCCTGGACGTATACCTCGGTCAGGTGTTGCTCGTCCTGTTCGAATCTCTCTTCAGTGGTCATGTTGGACGTGATACCAGCCATGCCTTGGGTGGTTCTGTTCCGGTTTAGGAAAAAAAAAACCGTCCCTTGGAGCTCTCCTCATTGAATAAAAGTTCAATAAGACGTTGGTTATACATATATATGAAGTTAATCTAGTTGAATGAGAAAAATTTTAATTCTTTTTCTAACGCGAACCTCTTCGTTATAGAGAGCCAGAGGGAAATTGAAATGAAGCCGTTAATAATATTCCTCGTGCTGAATCTTTTGGATCTCAGTCACTCCTTTATCGCCTACGATTGTCAAGACCAGGGTATGAACATAACTACCGTTAGTGTAACTGATATAGGGCAGTGTAAGACCCCAGCTAAGCAAGTGTCTGTGGAGAGAGAGCGAATCCAAACTAATCCAAATACGTGAAACGGAGTCCTTCTATAATTCAATGTAAAATCCACGTAACCAGTATGGTAACAGCCATTGTGGCATGCACTCGCATTCTCCATGATGGCAAATGGCCTCTCCACTTATATTTATCTATAAGCCGGGACTTGTGCAGCGGAAGCACATCGCTTTAAGAGTCTTTCGCAATTTCTATGGTCAACATATCGACCATCTTACTATCAACGAACCACTTCGGCAACCGTAAGAATAGCCGGTAAAAATTGATAAATAACGGTAACTGCAAAGGGGAATCTCTTTTGAAGACCAGAAGGGGAAGTGGGAGGATGTAGTAGTTTAAGCTGCTGTCGAAATAAACACTGTTTCACGACACGCTCCTACCAACGTCGATGAAAATCAAAAATCCTTCCTGGTGGAATTACTTGCCCGTATAAAGATAAAATGTGTATTGATTCTATTATTTGGTTATACCTTTTGGGATCATGTGGATAATGAGCAGTGTTCCACTACTAAGTATTTGGTTTTATATGAGGGGGAAGCAGATCGAATTAGTCCAACTAATTTGACCGACATAAATTCACAAACGATTGTTTATTCAGTTAGTCATGGTAACCGCCATTTTTTGCAATGCCAATATCAAATCCTGCTATGATCTGTGGCCAAATAGCTTACGAGACGGATCATCCTAAATTTTTTATTATAAAGAGCCTCGGAACTCCGAATTTTTACTTCCGTAAAAGGTCAAATCGACGTTTTCAATATGGATCCACGCCTTATGTAAATTCAAAAATTTTCTTTGTGGAAAGACATATCCAAAGCAGGTTACGGCCTGTATCATGATGTATTGACTCAAAATGTGAGCTCGAACAAAAAGTCTTACGTAATCTACAAACTTTGGCAGTTATTTGCCCTGCAGAATTCGCATATGCAAAAAAGAAAGTACCAGGTTTCACTGCCGTTAATTTATGGAGAAGTAGTTCATCTAATTCAATGTTCCCCTGTCGAAGTCAAATTCGATCGACTGACCGATGTTATCACGAATTACAATTTCTATGACAATCAAACTCTATTTATGGCACCTCGGAGCCACATAATCCAAAAATACGCTAATGAAATCGGCTGTAATCCTTTTCTTTTCCCTGCCTATAAACTGAACAATCACTGGTATAAAATCGCTAAACAAGCCCAGGTGATTCCCACACCTCAAATCCTGGAACCTGATTCTGAGCCGGATTGGGCCTACGTTAACCCAACCAACCTGTTCTCCGGGGGCCTGTATACCCAAGAGGATATGGACCGATTACGCCGCCAGATGATCTTACCTGTCGAGCGCCAAGCCGTTGAAGGAATCTTAGCCAGAGGGGCCATGGGCATGTCACCCGACATGCAAGGAACTAGTTTCGAAGGAGTAATTGGAGAAGAAACCATTAAAGGATGGGCCAAACAGCTATGGAGTACCTTGTTTGAATGGGTCACCACCTTAGGGTCAATCACCTCAGGAGTGATGGGTGTCTTCATTATTTTCAAGTGTGTCAAATTCCTGGCTGACACCATAATCCATGGATTCCTCCTCTACGATATTTTTGGTTGGAGTTTTAAAATACTTGGAGCCCTATTGGACAGCGTAACCATGTTTTGTGTCCATGCTCATGCAAAAAGAGGCGTCCCTTCCGAGAGTCAACCCATGGTAAAGTCCGATCCAGTGGAGGATCCGACCGGTTCGACTACTACCCCAAGGTCTATGCTCACACAAATCTACCCTGGCCTGGAGATGTCAACAGCACCAGCTCCTAACCAGGATGGTTCGAGATCGACGGCGAATCCGAATCGAGATTGGGCGATTCCTTAGCTACGCCAGTGAGATGAAAGTTCGTTGTTATGTGTAGTGCAGCGCGTATTTGTGCGCGAGTGTAAAGGACAGTTCGTTATTTTATTCTCTTTTTGAAATGTTTGTATTGCGCAAATTTTTGTGTTAATTTTGCTTGTTAGATTTTAAGTAAATGATGTCTCTTGCAAGTGGTTTAATTATTTGTTTTTTTTTTTAATTAGTTGTTGAATTAATTCTGCTTTTGTTTTTTTAACCTTGCATGAGGCAACATTTTTGTTTTCTTTGTTTTTTATTAGTAGTAGGTTTGCAGAAAAGAGTTACCTTTGTTAACTCTTTTCTTTTACTAAGGGAGAAGGGATGTAAGAATTCGAAATTCCATCCTGTATAATGCAAGTATTTAAATTCATTTTCTTACTGCGTAGTTGATAAGTACCGTGGCATTTAAAAAAAAAAAAGCAAGCGCTGTCTCGCCGGAGACGACAACCTATTCTTTGTTTAAAGACTCGCGTAATTAAAATAACATGGTAATACTTTGTATTTTAATCTATTACTTTGTCCAATGAATGTTATCTATTACCTTGTTCGTTGTATGTTACAAAACGCCGAGTCGGCAATTCTCACGGTCTTATTAAGTCGGACGTCTGAAAGTCAGAAAAATAACGCCTTCGGTCATACTTGCGCCCTCCTGTAAAGAGAGGACGAACTAGTTATCGGTGCAAAATGACGTCACAACTAGAGTTTATAAAAACCCTTACATAGCGGGTTTGAATTAATTAGTTCGCGATCCTTCAAACTAGCTTCAGGAATAAGCTCGCGTTCTTCCTCGTCGAGTGTCTCTAAATCTTAAAAAAAAAAAAAAAAACTTCTCATCTTAGTTTTTGCAATCAAAATACGCTTAAAATTCGAGAACAGGAAGCACAAGCATTCCTCGAAAGGTATTTTGATTTGTGATTAAATTCATGAAAATTACCCCCCTTTTTGCTTTGGCTTAAAAAGATTGTGTGTGTGTTGTGCAAAGTTTTGTGCCTAAAATTTGGATTACGTGAAGAATTATTTTTCCCACATCGGCCGGTAAGATGTTCAAAAATTCTGCTTAAGACTAACCATTGCAAATACATAAAAATCGTAACTCGTTCGCTCTCTCTCTCCTCCCTCTCCCTCAGTAAATTAGTATGATAAATTATTCATTAAGATAATTGTGTTTTGGTTTACTTTTTTTTTGTTGTTCTCTTGTTATCCCATTTAATTTTGTAGCTTATATAATAATATAAAAGCTTAATATATAATTTTAAAAGACATAAGTCGTTCTTTTATTTCGTCATTCTAAAAGAAGATCAGTTTGAACCCTTAGTGAATTCCCGAGAGGAAGTCTGTCTAGTAAAGAGAAAGCCGACGAGAAGAGTAAGTCGACAATCCTTAGGCTAACTAACGGCTCTGCTCCGACTGACGGAGGAAAACACAGTTGGGAAACATCTTTGGCTAAAATTACTAAAACCATTCGCTACCGAACAAAAAGTTTGTTTCCCAGCAGTGGCTCCCCGGTCAAAAGAGCAGGTGTGGGTTATCTGTGAGACGGAGTTTGGCATTGTCTTATTTGAATTTGGGCTGGCCATCCCCAAAAGTCTTCAGATAGGAAAATCTGTTTCCGTTACAATAGTAATAATAATAAATTTATTAACACAAGTGCATTTACAATGAAATAGAGGTACGTCATTAAATACGAAAGAAAAAAAAGTGTGTAAAAAAACAATTAATACAGTAGTACAAAATAAAAACAAGCACTGAACACGAGACGACAAGTATACACTGAAAAAGTAAACAAAAAGAATGTGTAAATCATAGCAAGCCCATCCGGCAGGCAGTCGAGCAACACCACGTTAACAAAACAAAAAAAAAATAAAATAAACAAATTTCTAGATTAAACTACAGGTGGACAATTCCCTCTCCCTCATTTAGTTTTGAGAAAAGTCTCAAATTCAGCAAGAGTGTAAAAGCAACCTTTTAATAACACGTCCTTTAATTTATGCTTGAACGCATACGGAGAGCAAGAATTACGTAATTGAGGCGGAAGCAGATTGTAGTAGTGGGGTCCAGCAATATAGGGTGATTTCCTATGAAAGGAATGATTGGCCTTCCTATATATCAATAGGTCACTGTTTCGCGTGCTGTAATCATGATTGTCCGCCGGTTTGGCAAATGTATCTCTATTATTATGAACATATACTAAGAGTTTGTATAAATAGATGGAAGTGACAGTAAGGATATTGTTATTTCTAAAGGTATCTCTATGAAGTATTGTATGGTAGGTGAAATATTAATCTAATAATACGCTTTTGTGGTACAAATATCCTATGAATTTCAGTAGCTTGACCCCATACAATAATGTTGAAAGAAATAATTGAATATATGTAGGCATAATATACATTAAGTAGGGAGGCCGTGTCAAGAACGTCCCTAAGTGTGCACTGATAGCATAATACCCTTTCTGCAGCTTTTCACATATTCCATCTACTTGATTATTCCATGACAGACAGCAGTCCAAAATAGTACCCAAGAACCTACAACAGGACTCAGTTTTAAAGCTTGTATTTTTGAAGGTAAAGGTCAAATTAGAGGGGGATCTATGTTTATTAATGAATTCAATAAAGACAGTTTTACTGTGATTAATCATAACTCTATTGGTTGTACACCAATTGTCAAAAAGTTTCCAAAGGCAGAGTTTTATCTTCTTTAGCAAACTGTCCTTATTACTATCAGATATGTATGATACAGGTGTCGTCAGCATTAGAGAAATAACTTTACCTTGTAGAATGGAGCTAGGCAAGTCGTTGATAAACATAAGAAAAATCAGTGGTCCCAATACACTCCCTTGGGGGGTACCTATATCCATGTTAAATTCGTTAGATTTTGCATTACCAATTTTAACAGTAATATTTCTATATTCCAAGAAAGATACTACCCAGTCATTCAGAAATCCATGTATACCCAAAGCGGATATTTTGTCAGACACAAAAGATGTGTGGATAGTATCAAAAGCTTTAGTCAAATCAAATAAAATCCCTATCACGTATTCCCCCTTATCCATTTTATCCTGTATAAACAGTGCACATTCTGTTGTTCCCGTTTCAGTAGAGTAGTTTGGTCTAAAACCGTGTTGACTGTTAGTAATTAGGTTCTTTTTAACCAAAAAGATCATAAATTCTAAAGGCAACCATTTTTTCAATTATCTTAGAAAATATAATTAGTAAAGCAATAGGTCTCTAGTTCTCTACGTCAAATAGATCACCCTTTTTAAATATGGGCAAAACAATAGCAGATTTTAACAGGGAAGGCAATCTGCCACCATAAACTGAAGCATTAACAATTACAGCAAGATAGCGTGATAAAAAATGTGAACATTTCTTTCACTAACATAGCAGAATTTCAGCAACCAACTATTGATTTTTTATTTGGCAGGCTCATAATGGTGCGGTTAACCTCTTGAGTAACAGGGTAGTAAAACATGATTTGGTTACAGTTAAAGCTGGTCGTGCAATTGGTCATAGTGCTAGATGGAAAATAATCAGAATTTTTTTTATTAACCACGGTGGAAAAGTAATACCCAAAAATATTCGCAATTTCATCTAGATCACTAACAATCCTATTGTTAAAATTTATTTTAATTTCAGAAAGTTTTTTGGAGTGATTATTTATATCGTTAACTATCTTCCAAATAGTTTTGCAGTTATTATCTGAATTAGAAATAGCTTTATTGTAATGAGAAATTTTTTCCGATTTAATTTTGTAATTTAATTTTTTCCTAGATACTAATAATAAAAATTATTTACTACAGGATCATTTAAAGTTTTGCGTAACCAGTTCAAATTTTTGAGTTCTTTATTTCAGATTTTAGTTCGTGTGAGAAATTGACTGTATGCATTTTTTCCTTAACTGTATTGATAATTTTACTGACTATTTTAAATGTTACATCGAAACACCATTTAAAATGATTAAAAAAAGTGCAAAATATACCGTCAATGTCATCATTATAGAACTTAAAAGTAATTGTGCTTCATAACACAGTAATTTCAAAAAAAATTCAGGTAAATTGTAAAAATTTTTATTCAGTAGTAGGTTTTTAACGGAAAATTTAAATTTAGAAAATTGTTTATTTGCTTTTAAATTGTCTGGTAGTGCATTATAGAGCTTACTACCAATATATTGTAAACTTTTTTGAAAAGTTGTAGTCCTGTGGACTGGAGGAAATACGTACTTGTCCAGCCTGGTATTGTAACTATGATTCAGCGGATTAGCAAAATGGTCTATATTTTTGTATACAAAACTCAGTGCTTCCAGCATAAAAATATCATAAAACGTTAATATTTTGTGTTTCCTAAACACTGCTCTACACGTTTCGCGAGACTTTAAACCATAAATTATGCGTAAGGCATGTTTTTGCAAAATAAAGACTCTATATGCTGCTGAGGTGGCTGCTCCCCAATAAAACACTGCATACTTAACTGTAAAAAAGAAATCTGAGTAGTACGCTGTTTCCAAAACACTTACTCTACAACTTTGTGTTAAATGATACAAACACTACTTAATTAACCTGGTCATTCCAGTTTATGTTAGAGTCAAATATCAAGCCCAGTATTTTAGTTGTGTCACTCAAAGGTATAGTACAGTTGGCTAATTGTATTGAGACTGTATTTTAATTTGTTGTCTTTGTTTTTGAATTATACTACATTAGTATTCTCTTTGCTGATAACAATTTTATTTAAATCAGTCCAGCTATTGACTGAGAGAAAATAAGACTCTGTAATTTGTAACGTAGTAACGATGTTGTTAGAAGTAGCAATAATGTTTATATCATCCGCATATAAAATAATATTCTTTGTGTGTAAGTATTTAGGGAAGATCGTTGAGGTAAACTAAAATAAAGTTGGACCCAAAACTGAACCTCGGAGAATCCCTATATTCAGTTCCATAGTTTTAGACTTGAAGTTGTTACAAATAACCTTTTGTGAACGGTTGGTCAAATATGTAACTCGTAAACCAAGTTCTTGCGAGCTCTCTTACACCATATATCTGTCTAATTTATAAAATAAGATGGAATGATTAAACCCCAGTCGAAACGCTTTGTTAGATCAATTGATAAATTTTACACATATGATGTCAGATTCATTTAATGCAGAGTAGATTGTTTTTAATATATTACTTAGGGCGGTATTAGTGCTCCATTTGGTAAGAAACCATGTTGGCGGGGAGTGAAAAAGTCGTTGGTAAAGTGGAGAAATTGAAAAATGACAGTAAAGATGCAGTGTATTTTGAAATTGGAAAGCCAGTGACGAAATCACACTATATCAACAACCTCCTAGTGATTGAAATTTATTTTAATCAACTTTAAATAAAGAAAGTTCTGTTAATGCAACTTGTTTAGCAATTTGTTAATGTCATAAAACTTATTCCACAGCCTGCTTTTTATGAATAAATATCTGATTTGTGTGACAATTTGTAAAAATGTTGAATTATACCATATTCTTAACAAAAATAAAAGACCTTTAAAGAAGGCGTTTAAATATCCCACAAATTGATTGTATCTGACCAGCACCCTGTATAACTTTACCAAATAACAATCGTTTCATAAGAAAGATCTACGTCTTCCTAAGCTACTTAGCAAATTTTAGAGTTTAACTGGAAATGGATAAAGCCGGAAACAAAAATTAAATGAACGCGTGCACCTTGAAAATTTAGTTAAAATAATTTTGCAACCTTGCATTTAGAATCTTGAAACGAACATTTGTATATTACACAACAACAGCATGCGCCTAAAAAATGTAATAAAAAGAGTAATGGTTTCATTTGAAAAAATTAAGTTGAGGTAGGGTCCGCTGAAGCTGGGCTACATCCTAATTCATTTTCTATCTTCTTTGCTGCAGTACTACCTTGCCCTTGTCGTCCTGCTACTCTGTCGTAGTCGGCTCTGTTGTATGCCGCTGTTGTATCCTTCCGGTGTGCACTCTGTACGCATTACGCATCGTGCTTTCCGTAAGTGCATTCTCAACCCGGACCTGGACGACCTTACCTGGGATATTATCGGTTAGAGGGTACGCGACTTGGAGTGAATGCCCGGCTAGATGTGATAGCTTCGTCGCTTCGTAACATCGCCCGCGTCACGGGTAAAGAATGACGGTATTATGTTTGCGTCAGGATGTAATCCTGCCTCGTAAAACTTTACACCCGGCTTTACTCCTAAGTGAAAAACTGTCGTAAAATCCTCCTTAAGCGCTTAAGCATACACATAGTAGAGATGAGCCGTTGTAGATGGCAGCACTACATGAATTTGTTTTATGTATGCATGCAAGATATTGAATCCCGGTCGTAAATTTGACGTAATTATTATAAGGATTATACCGTACTTTATTCAAAGAACTTTGATAAATTATTGTTGGGGAATTATCGATTATCAATCGTTATGTGTAATAAGTCTGTAATAAATTGTTAATTGTAAAAATGCCTTACTATATAAGTAAATACTTCGAATTGCTTTGTTACCTAGACCCATGCCGTTTCTAAAAATAGTCGAGTAATCATTATAGATCGCTTTATTTACTATTAGAATCTATACATGTAGTTCGGGGTATAAAGAAAGTTCAATATGTTCAAACACTATGTAAGAAGTTCCACGACTTTAACTTCAGAAGAAAGTCGAAAAAAAGCGACAAAACGTTTAAAACCTTCCCACCGAATTTCAAAAGGTTTAAGCGACATTTTTGAACAACAAAATTTGAAAATTTGCTATACCTCGCGTAGCACACTCAGAAATCTTTTAGGCAACGCGAAAGGTAAACCTCATCCCAAAGAAATCGGGCATTCACAAAATCGGTTGTAGCGGGTGTGATAAGGTTTACATTGGAGAGATAAAACATGCGATCGGAACCAGGCTTAAGGAACACATAGCAAGTTTCCGCTATGGTAGACATGAGGCATCTAGCGTTACGCACCATTTAAACGATACCGGACACATGTAAAATCCACACAGAAAACCCTGAATTAGTAAAAAATGTACAATCACCCAAAGAGTTAGACGCATACGTTATGGAAAAACATTCTTATTGAATCGGGAAGGGGTACCCCTCCACCACTTAAGTTTGATTTCTTTATGGGGGTAGAAAATGTTCCACATTTGTCGCTAATTCTGGGTATTTCGAAGGGTGAAGTAGGAATAGAAAAAAGCACTTATAGTAATATAGTAAATATGATAAGAAAGATAGAAATACAAGGTTAGCGAGCCACCCCCATGGTATATTTAATCCAACCTTTAATAAAGAGTAAAAAAGTGCTGGACCTAAAATCAATCTTGCGAAGCTGCAACATTATTGAAGGCAAAACCTCAGAAACAAATTAAGGTTCGGAAATTAATGGGAAAACAGCCAGCAAAAAATTGAAGAATTCGTGTGATCTAAGTTTCCGCTAAATTTATTAGCTTAAATAATCACATGATTAATTAAAAGAGGCAGGAATTGGTGGAACTTTTGGTTATTTCTTTCATTGAAAAATTCTAAATCTTCGACGTTTCGACTTTGACAGTCTTTTTCTAGATACAAACATCATAATTTCCAACTCAATATGACATTTTAATTTTATATAATTTCAAAAAAAACAACGTGTTGTTGCCAGTCAAATAAAAAATCGAAATTTTATAAACGACAAGAAACAAATGATGCATGATCATTTTATTGTTTGTTTTTATATGTATTTATAAAATTTTAATTTGTTATTTGACTGGCAATAACACGTTGTTTTTTTTTTTTTTGAAATTACATAAAATTAATTTGTCATTCTTATATTGACTTGGAAATTATGATATTTGTATCTAGAAAAAGACTATCGAAGTCGAAAGTCTGGCTAAAGTTGTTCCGGTGCATAACAAGGGCAATACTAAAGACGTAAAGAACTATAGGCCTATAGCTGTACTTCCAGTTATTTCGAAGATCTTTGAGAAATAATTAAAAATAGAATAGTGGATTTCCTTGAAAAACATAACTTACTAACAGAGTCACAGCATGGGTATAGAACAGAAAGATCTACAGTTACTGCCTTATTGGAGTTGGTGGAGAACATCTTCGCAGCGAGGGATAACAATCAGAAATAATGGCGTGTGACCTAAGTAAAGCTTTCGACTGCGTCTCTCACGATATATTACTGCAAAAACTTTGGCACTATAGAATCAGAGGAAGAGCGTATGCTATCCTAAAATCGTATATGGATCATAGAGAACAAAGAGTTTGGTGGCAGAATACTGTATCTCACTCAAGATTTATCAATGTTGGAGTACCACAAGGATCCATATTAGATCCTCTGTTATTTACTGTTTACGTAAACGATATGCCAAGTAACAACTTATGCAGCAAAACTATCATCTATATTGACGACACCTCTATACTTACAAGAGGCACGAAGTATGATATGGAAAACATGAGGAAGGACATGAAATGTGGTTTAACACTAACAAACTAATGTTAAACATAACCAAAACTCAGATCCTTATCGTCGGGGCGCCGGAGCAACCATCAATGTCTTAGGCATAAACGTTGACAGCACATAAACATGGAAAAATCATGTCGATTTCTTGTGTGAAAAATTAAGCAGAGCCATATTACACTATTCGATCCCAATATGCTTCCAACATGCAGCGACACTCACCTACCTCGTGAACTTTCATAGCGTGGCATCTTAAGGCATTGCGGCCTGGGATGCGTCGACGCACAGTGGGCGAGTGCTGATCCTGCAAAAGAAGGCAATTAGAATATTGTGTGGCCTCAACTATAGGCAGTCATGCCGTGATGCTTCCAAAAGCGAAAAAAAACACGCCATCACCAGTATCTATATCTTGGCCTGGGTAAAGTTTGTTCACCGGAATCAATCACGCTTCTCCACAAATGGTGATTTTCATCAACACTTCACCCGCAACCGTGAGAAACTGGCTGTTCCACATCATCATTGTGTGTCATACAAAAGGGAATGGACTGCTGTGATGTAAAGCTATATATCATCTGCTGAAGGAGATGAAGAAATTGAGCAATAAAAAATTCGGAAAGAAAAATAAGAGATTTTCTACTCACCAATACAATATATGATGTAAGATGAATTTCTGTTAAGCTTTAATTTATCCTAGTATTCTAATATGTTTGTTTGTTAGTATTTATATACTATATACAACATCTTTATTGTTTATTGACATATCATGCAAATATTGATGACTAAATAAATGAATATATGAATATGAAACGTCGAAGATTTGGATTTTTTTTCAATAAAAGATATAACCGAAAGATTTCTTTTTAAGATTTCAGCCAATTTATATAATTCATTTTATAAATAATAAATTTCAATATTTATTTAAATAATATCATGTAAAGATTCTTTCATTTTTTACCTTGGCTGCTTTCCATTAACTTCCAAACCTTAGTTCTAACATAATACAGGCTTGTACTACCACCTATTCAGAAACAAATTATTTTGAGATATTTACGCCAAGATTCGTCGCATAGTTCTTGGATAGCAGTTATACTAAAAGAGGTGGAAGTTTCTGCTTCTGCCCACACTTCTCTCTGCAACATTTATCAAATTCAACGCAAATCTAATATCTCCTAAGTTATTTATTGCTGAACTTGATAACATAAGTGGAAGTTTTGACATACCATAGTTCCTTTTATAAATTTTATAGTACGCGGTTTATATCATTTCTCAATGGTTTTTGCTTCTCCGAATATCGTAGAATGAAACGGCTTACTTTTGTATCATTTACGTTAAAATAACGTAAAAACGCCATGCAAACGCTATCATAACGGTTGCAATGAATTGAATGTTGTATCAGTGTACGTTATCCCACGTATTAAATCGTTATTACAGGAAAAAAGTATAGAGGCGGGAAACTTCTAAGTACAGAGACAGCTTTATGCATGATTCTGCCAATTAGAACGGATAATTGCGGTGCAAGCGTAGCGATTAGTGCGATAGTGGTGTTGTTGCCAATGAGATTTTGAAGAAAATACATTATGCAAATTCATTTGAAAAGCGAACATAAAGAACAAAATATTAAAAGAAAAATAAAATTCCGCCTTATTACTTATAAACGTTAATCATTTCAAGGCAAAAATATCTAAAAAAGAAATTAAATTAAAAATAATATAATACATCGCAAATGAGCGCCATCTGCAGAGTCAAACTTCAATTACCCAAGGAAGGCGGATAAATAAAATATAAAAATTTGGAAACTAAAAAATCCGAAGTATTTGTTATAACGAAACGCTGTCAAGGATGTTATTAATAAATTCTATATGTTAAATTAAAGTTACCTTTAACGTAAACTCCGAAAAGTCACATAGAAGATGTGTGCTAGGTTATGTTGAATGTATGGTCGGTGCTCTGAAGTAAAACTTGGTTAAAATTAGTAAGTGAAGTGTTTTTTTCCCTCTTTATTCATGGCCTTTCCGCGGCAACACAAAGAACAGAGTTAGAAACGAGTATTTAAGGGATGGCGTTTACAAACCTCTTTCGCGCCAACATAATGGCAGATAACATATGGGTACTTTTGTTCAAGTTATTTTCGCAACATAGGCGGTTTTTCTGGAAAACAAGGGCATTTACACACTCTCCATGAATATGCGGAGTGAAACGATACATTTTCCATTGCATACTTAAAATATATTGTTTAATAACAGAAAGTGAAACATGCATGAATAGGCGATGTAGAAAATTAACAAAAAATTTAAATGTGGAGCTGTAAATGTAGATAAAATTGCATGGCTTCCCTCGGGAATTGTTGTAGAAATAAAATAAACATAAGAGTAGCTAATTAAACAATCTAATTATGATAAACAACTTGAAAAACAAAATTGGGATACACAGAAGAGAAGTTTACAGATATCTGCTACAACAGGTATTACTTTAGTTTGGCATTCGTGACATAGATGGCACACCCAAAAAGTATGTTTTAATGTCATTAATTAGAAATACTTCATGCTTTTATATGTTTCTGTAGCGCAATTCTCTGACGGAATGTATTCTA
Source organism: Protaetia brevitarsis (assembly GCA_004143645.1). Lineage (NCBI taxonomy): Eukaryota > Metazoa > Arthropoda > Insecta > Coleoptera > Scarabaeidae > Protaetia > Protaetia brevitarsis. The sequence continues at coordinate 1,257,467 of RXPK01000025.1, read as the reverse complement.
TTGTAATAGCTTGTACATTTCTTCTTATAAACTATGCAAAGGATATTAGATATTAGAGGAATTACAGTGTAATATATTATTCAATTAAAATAGAAACTGGAGTTTTATTGCAAAAGAAAATGCCGGGTTTTATTTTATTTTTTGTAATTTTGCAGTGGAAAAAAAAAACAATATTATGTTAAAAAAGTTTATTTTAAAAATTCTACTATTTCGTCTTGAATCTCAAAGAGTAAAATGTGTATTTCACAGTGTAACAGTAAGGACATAATTGTTGGCACCTCTGATGTTTTGTGGACACGCTTTCGTGACCTACAAATACAAAGTGAACTTAGGGGCATCTTCTAGCGATAGGGAAATAAATAATCTTAAATATTATATTATATGTATACCATAATAGATATTATTTTATTAATGTGATGTTTGCGTTGACGTTGAAATATTTAAAAGAATCATGACTAGTAGTGGAAGTTATAAGCAAATAGCTTTATAAGTTTTTACATAGACATAGAAGTTAACTGCATAATGTATTATAAATAAAACAAGAAAAAAGTTTTATCAAAAATCATGGAAAAACATTCATTGTTAAAATATATTGGCCTTGTCACGTTTGTTTTTTAATAATCTATTAAAGCGTTTAAATTGCAAGTCTTCGGAATGTATTTTCAGAGTATTCGAGCAGTTTTCCATAAATTTGTCTATATAAATATCCTACTGTTTTACATTTCTCTGTCCACTGTAAGAGCACTATAATACAAAATGGAAAATGAATATATTTGATATAGAAAACATATGTAGAGAATTTACCACATTTTATTTATCAGAAAGAAAACAAAACTACATCTTGTTTTTTTAGAATTATTGAAGCATGTTTCCACAGCACAATGTATTGCAGTCTTTGATCACTTGTTATTCATTGTAAAAAGTTATTTTTGCACACTTTAGAGCAAATAAAGCAAAACTGTATGCTACGATGAAACAATCTAATGTCTTTCGCAATAACTATACACACCACACAGAAATACACACGAACTAGTTATCTAATAAACAGTATACCAAATTAAAAAGATAAAATAATCTGAATAAAACAAATTTCGTTTATTTATAAAACATAAACAATAACATTACGCCATCTTGAAAAGATTTTGTGCACAAAATATTCGATACAACGAAAGTCCGTCAACTGTAACTAGTATAATAATAACAATAAAATCACTAGTATCCCGGTAATTCAATTCAAATGCATAAGAGAAAGTGAATACGCACGCCGCGATGTATTAGGCAAGCGCCCCAAACGTATAATCATAAATCATAATTCAAGGAATTTCCCAAGAATATGTGTACCAGGTGTACAGTCGAAACACGCACCATCTCTTTTCAGAACTACCCATCACTTTCTAAATTGTCACTTAAACCTTTTTCCCAACAATAGTAAGCGAATGGTACTAGTAGCGCCATCTCATGTTCAATATATTCGACAGAGAGTTGCATTAGAGTGATTTAGTTCGTGTTACGAAAATAGAGGGATGTGTACACCCCCTTAAGAACAGATTTATAACCGATCCAGAGTAGTATAGAGAAACAACTAAAGTGACACTTAATTCGACTGAAAACCAGAGGCAAACATAGTCGCAGCGGAAGAGAATAAGAGGGAAATCATGTAAAAGTGGAACAACGTCATGGGTTAGTGCTTTGAGGAGAGAAACAGCGGAAAAGTGTTAGCACTTGAAATGTTTTACTTTTCTGCATTTTTCTAAACTAAATTTATACAAATTTTCAAGTATACTCTATAATTTTTAGATTTTTCCGATGCTCTGTTTATTGATAACGTATTTACACTGCCCTATTTTATAAGGAACTCATCAAAGCACCATTTTTTTTTCTATATATAAACAAAACTTCACTAATTGAATTTTAATGGGTTTCTAATATAGAAATGAATATTAAAAGCACGTGTAGTCAGTTGTATTTGGCTTTACTAAGCACAAAATCAACAAACTAATGCATTAATTGTCAATTAGGAGCTCACAAAGTCACATATGAACACTGGTGCTTTGATAATAGATGAATATACGTTCTGCTGCTGTCTAGGATTAATACAACATATATCGTAAATTACCTCAATATCAAAGTCGTATCAGTATCGGAAGTTTCACCGTCAACGCATCACATTAATTAAAACAGATTTCTATCCCGTGCGCTAGCTATACGTAAAGAACATTTCTCACGCAGAAATTTCGCAACCGAATTCATACAAACAACTCAGTAGAATCAACCAGAGAGACGCATAAACATTTCCGAAAATCGATTTCCGAAGAGGTGGCGGACAAATGAGAAATTAACGCGAAAGCACCGAATCAAAGTAGTTGAGAGCAACAATGTTCTTTATCGGTTGGAACCGCAGTTTAGATTCCGAGCGTACTTGGAGTGGTGGCGCTCTCGATTGCTTTTAAGCGGTTGATCGAACGAACGTTTCGAAAAGTTCCACACGCCGGATTTATTAGCTACTTGTTAGTCCGTCCACGAAATCCACAGCTACGCTGTTCTACAGAACCGTTGGAATTGCTAATACGGCGGAGATGGTAATGCGTGTTTTTGAAAATCTGGCAAAAGATTGCGAAAAAGTTAGACGTTTTAAATGTTAAAGCGGAAGGAAAGAAATCGCAGAAGTATTTAAATAAAAACAACAAAGGCAAAGTAAATAAATCCTTCACAAGCTTCTCAATGCAAATTGCAATGTCCGTGTATGCAAAGTAACACTAATGCTTAATATGTATTGTCGTAAAAGCACTACAATAAGTTACAAGACTAAATTTCATCTTCTGAAGTTTAGGCTTGCTTGTATAGGAACTACTTTGTGTCATAGTTTAAGTTTTGAAAAATCAAAATCAATCGTCAATTCAGATGTCAAGTTCCTGGTTACATAATTGGACACAATCCACGAGCAGCGTAAATATAGCTAGCTTCAAAATTTCGCTTGAAATAGCTAAACGAGGAAAATCCTTTCTTTTTACTGCATAATTCACCGCGTTGTGCACAATCCTTTCCAAAAGAAATAGTTGACGTCATGAACTTCGTTATTAAAATTACTAATAGCATTTTAGCTAAGGAACTCTATCATCGCCAATTTAAAGAATTATTAGATGACATGGGTAACCACTACTCGGACTAATTTATGCACAATAACGTACCATGGCTTTCACGAGGCAGTGTTTTAAAGTGTTTTTCCTCATGTCTGCATAAAATTATTACGTTCCTAAATAATAAGGCCATTGATCATTCTGAATTGAAAGAAGATATATGGTTACAAAAGTTATATTTTATGACTGACGTTACAATGCATTTCAAGGAACTAAATCTAAGGCTTTACGGAAAGGGAAACACTGCATTTTTATTAATAATAATAATAATTTTATCTGTCCAAGATACAGAAAAATATTAGACACGCCCAAAATTAGAGAAAGAGATAAGAAAGATAATAATAGGTTATAGGCAGCAGATTAACCAAAGGTATCACTAAGATATTCCTTAACTGTATAATAAGCTCTTTTTATCAGAAATTCTTTAAGTTTATTCTTGAATATTCTATCCGATGTACAATTTTTAATTTCGGTAGGTAAATGATTATACAGAATAATGTCTTTATAAGGCGGTGCTGTGGTATTTGAAGATCGCTATTAAATCGCGTGTTGTAGGTGTGGACTTCCTTTTGTTGTATAAAGTTATGAAAATGTTCTCTCACATACATTATACACCTTAGTATATAGATTGCTGGTATTGTCATTAAATTATTAATAAACGTATATCTACATGAGTCTCGGCAATGTAGCCCATAAATATTTCTAATTGCACGTTTTTGCAAGATAAATATTCTGTAAGCAGAAGTCGCATTACCCCAGCATATAATGCCGTAAGTTGCTTTTGCTAAGAAGACACTATGATGAAAAGCTTTACAAACGTCAATATTAGTGATAACACGCAATCTTCTCAATGCGAAGCAATCTGATGTTATGTACAATGGAATTTACTTGTTCATTCCAATTTAGGAATTGGTCCAGAGTAACCCCAAGGAGTTTTGCTGTTTCTAACTGCTCGACGGATTTGTTCTTGAGTTTGACTAATACACTTTCGTCTGTGTGACCAGCAGCTGTGGAAAAACGTATAATCTTCGTCTTCATTGGATTAACAGTAAGATCATTCTCTAAAAACCAATCCGCTAAAGAGTCCATTTGATCAGAGCAATTTTGAGATAGTTGGTCAATATTATTTCCACTGCTACCAATACTGATACCGTCTGCGTACACAACAGACTTGTACTTGCTAATATATTATTGAAGTCATTTATGTAAATAGAAAATAGGAGTGGACCCAAAATTGAGCCTTAGAATAAGCCACGCTCTACAACGATCTTTTTAGAATACGTTTTGTTAATGCTTACTACATGTTCTAGATCGGATAGGTGTGAAAGCAACCAACTTTTACAACTTCCACGAATGCCAATTTGTTCAAGTTTCATTTCAAGGATGTCATGATCAATACTATCGAATGTTTTGGTGAGATCGATTAATATACCTATAACATCTTATCCTTTGTCAATTCTGTCATATAATTCGTGTAGATAGGAAACCAGGGCTGTTATAGTTGAGAAACCTTTGCGAAACCCATGTTGATGAGGGTTCAGAAGAGAAAAATTATCCATATATGTCACTATCCTCTTTGCCATAACTTTTTCAATCAACTTTGATATTACTGATTGAAGTGCAATAGGTCGGTAGTTGCTAATTTCCTCAGGAGCACCATTTTTATAGATGGGTATCACTTTATTGACTTTGAGGCAATTTGGAGAGCTGCCTGCTTGGAACGATTCATTTATGATATGACATAGAGGTGTCGCTATAAGGTTGATACAGTACTTTAGTATTTTGGCAGGGATGCCATCATAGCCGGTTGAGTTTGAGTTCTTCATTTTGTAAACGACATTGATCAATTCATTTTCATATGTAGGAGTTAAAAATATAGTATGATTACTTGCGTGGACTGATCTCTTATTGGCTATTACTGGAAGAAGTAGTTTCTTTTGAAAATAAATGGCTTCATTTGGCTGAATATATGGAGATGGGCACATTACTATATTTCCAAACCTTAAACAAATTTACCGGGATGCAAACAGTGCTTCTATTGATACTAGTTACTTCACAAGAATGATCAAAACAATGACGGATAGCTTTGCTGCACAATTTGATCAGTTCAAAATAAATAACCCTACCTTAGCTTTCATTGCGAATCCTCTCAAAGCAAACAGCAAGGGACTAAATTTTGCTTCATTTGATATCAATGCTGGTTCATTTGAAATCCAATTACTAGATTTAAAAAGCAAAGATTTGTGGAGTTCGAAATTCGCGAACCTAACCAGTAGCTTAGAAGAGCTAGAAAAGACAGAAATATACTTTGGTATCGCAACCGAAGAGGACAGCTTTAAAAGAGATGGCCAAGCCTGAGGCTCTAATTTTCGATGCCTAGAATTGTCTTCCGGAATGCTATGACCAAATAGAAAAAATGGCTTTTGGTGTGCTGACGATCTTTGGGTCAAGATACTCGTGCGAGCAAGCTTTCTCATCCCTGAATTTAATAAAGAACACTCTAAGAAGCCAAATAACAAATCAAAATTTAGAGTCGAATCTTAAACTAAAAACTACCACTTATACGCCGTACATACCATAACTTTCTAGAAATACAAGGACATCGTTTGCATTGATTTTTTGAATATAGTTTCATTGTTTGCTTTCTCTAGCGTAGAACCATATTTTGTAACATAGGAATAATATAAATAATGCAAAATAATAATAAGTAACGTCGTATTTTATCTAATAATCGATGCGAGAGGTACCGGGATCGATACCCGGCGCCTCCACCAAATGTCGCGTCTTTCCCTAAATGTCGTGCTCCTTTGCTCAAGGGTTGGGGGTTTGAGCTACTCGCCTCTCTTATTTTACTTATAAATAGGGACTATTAAAATGTACTTACCCTGGGGGATGCGGTTGATTCAAACACTATATTACCACTTATTGCTCTTTATTTACAACTCACTCTTCGGAGATCACAACCTGAATTGCCAATACCTCGTTGCCAATCCCCTCACGAGCGCGGTACTCGAAAAGTGCTGACGAGGTTCCGGTAATCTGATTGTAATCTCTGAACACATCTTTCTCTTAAATCTAAGTTATTTCTATGTAGTGGAACTTTCCGTGGCAATAAGTAACGTCGTATTTTATCTAATAACCCATTTCTTATACGATTCAAATTTGAAATAAAATGTAAAAGCAGAAATAACAGTTTGTGACTCTTTGAAATTCATGAAATCGATATTCCTATTGTGGCTGACTCTTAAGGCTTAAGGCCAATTATCTATTCCAATGGTAATTAGATTATTGAATGTGGTGCTTTCATATACGATATTGGCCCAATCTACGACATGCAGACTAGTTAAAAAACTCCTGACTTGGCATCGGTATGGTCTATAATACAGTAAAATTAAAAAAATGATGAAGATGCCATGAGTACTGTATTAGCAATAGATTCAGCACGTCAACAGACCAAACTGTTACTAAGAAAGTGATCAGAGCAAATTCACATTGATAGATCACCTTTGCAACGCGTTTATAAAGCGAGAAAGGTTAAACCATATAAAATTAGATTCCTTCACACATTAGAAAATGAGAATGAAGTTTGAAGGCTGAAGTTTTGTCTTACTGCTCCGAAAACTGAAAGATTTCTTTAAATGTGATCTAAGCTTTCACTAAATTTATTAGATTAAGTAATCACATGTAAAGGAATCTTTCAATTTTTACCTACCAGTACTACCACATCTATTCAGACACAAAATTTTAGGAGAGAACATTCTGGAAGATCGACATTTCCATAAAAATATAATTTTTTCACTAATGGTGCACCTTCCACGCAGAATTGTTGGTATTGGTTTGAATACCATAATGTGCAATTTTTTTATCGTTGTCGTTTATTAGATCATATCTTATTGAGGGAAGACCTAATGAGTACATATATTTAAATATTTTAACTGGTTTATGGACGACCTACCATATGAAGACTTTCTTCATTTTCAACACGACGGTTATTCTGCCCACTCGAGTTTGACTAATTATGTTTGCCTTTGGGCCGTATAAAACACATAGTATGTTCAAATAGGATTTCAAATGATAGGTAGAGGTGTTGAAAGATCGCATTAGAGATGTTTTAAATTTAATTTCCCTTGAGGAGATAAGAGCGGCATTTAAGGCATTTCAGAACAAAATTGAATGAATTATTATTTAAATTTAAACGAAGAGAATTGCTTGTCGATAATGAAAAGATCCACCATCGAATGGATACATAATGAAATTTCAGGAGTAGTGGCAAAAGTCACCAGGAGAGAACCAAAATAGTTCCTGGCGTGAACTAACCTACTGAGTAAAGACAAAGACTGTCAAAATGATGGAGAGAATGAGATGATTGGTCTAATCAAGAGAGCAAATTTCTTCTAGAATAAAGGGGATCACAATAAAACTGAAAAGGTTGCGGTGAAATAAGTTCGTGGGCCACCCCAACCCTAATCTAACCTAGTAGTTTGAAGTGGAATACATAATATAACGCAGCTAGTGCTAGAAGTGTCAAACAAGGAATCACAAGCCCACTGAAAGATAGAGGTTTGAGATAAGCAAAAAAGGTTGGCCCTTAGGAAAAAATAAACGTGGCAAAATAATACGAAGAAGAAACGCCTATTTATTTTAAAACCTTTGAGGTATCTTCGGCGATAAAATTACTTAGCATAAACAACACCGCCATCGTTTCCTTATCACTTATTAGTTACTCACAAGTGCAAAACCACTTTATGTACAGTTACTATCGCTAGACAAGAGCACGACTCCAAACCACGAAGGGGCAAATGATCAAGCCAGTCCCTGGAGTTTCAAATTCAAGTATCAGAAGCCATTCCGGTCGGCGATATTGAACCCCGACTCGAAGTTACGACACCCGGAAGCACTATTCGCACCACATACAAGAATCCCGGACGCATTACAAGCGAAAATATACGGAACACGTTCCCCTAATTGTTTCGGGGTTAGTTTATAGGCCGCCCATATCCGCAAGTATTAAAAAGGCTCCCCGTAAATCTTCTAGTGTTTGTGATTGTGCGAAAAGGGCGAAGGCGAGATGGCGCGGCTGTTGTTGTTCGAAGGAGAACGCAGATGGAGCACTCGGATGCAGTTAGAAAGTAGAATGACGTGAATGAGAAAGGATTCGTAAAGTCACGTCGACGTTAAGGATACAACTTCTGTGATAATAATATAAATAACACGGTATTCCTGTTTCGTACATCACAGAATTGATTAAGAAAACAAATATTCCTTGCCTGATCTTTCATTCGCATTCGAGTAAATATTGACTTTAAATTTTCAAGGCGCATTTTATGTGCACTGCACTCGAATGTCGGTTACTAATTTCGCCATTAAACGTTGAATGTTCGTAATTATTTGAAAGCCAGCCAATTGAAACTAACATGCTCCAAATACGGCACTTTGCGAATTGCTAAACTACTCGAGAGATCATTTGACGGCATTCCAGAATACGCCGAATTTCTGGTTTATGGTTTCAAGATGTTCGGTGTTCGTTGGAATCAAAGGGAAAGCCGGTTTATGGTCGCAATATGCTGACATATTACCTCTGCTATCGAAGGGTAGCTATATTGGACCCGGAATGGAATCCACTAGGGGAGTTTGAAGTATATTTATATCAAGTAACGATGTATTTAGAGTTAAGAGGATTACGGTGCAATATGCAGAGTTAGTCGTAGACGACAGCAGTGTTGGGTATCTTTGAATAAAGAATTATTTGAATGAAACGGTATTTGAATGCAGTATCACTGAAATAATTGCTTCGCCAAATAAATCGTTCTTCAAATAATTTACTTCTGTAATAAATTGAATTCAAATATATGTATGCGCATATATTTGTTTGGTTTCTGTTGCCGTAGCATCCATGTTTTCATATACGTATTGCAAAGCATACGTTTTTTTCCTTGCATCTTCAATGGGTCGAGGAATTTGATTGATATAATAACAGCTGTAACCGACTCCAAAAGGTGCACAATGGTCCGCTTAGTTCCTAGTGTTATTGCCCTTTCAATCGTCTTACTAGTATGGTGATCGTGCTATCGTAATAGAGCGCAGTAACTCTATCGGTTTAAGTTCAGTGATTTCGTTAGTAATTGCTAATCTTTTTTTTTAAAACTGTTATTTGATGTACTGGGATACATTAAAGCACGGAACACTCTGATATGGAGTCTTCGGAACAATGCAGCTCCTTGGCTTTTTGTATTTAGTATCCCTAAATTATACTAGCCATTCCAGAATCCTAGTGTCCTTCACTAATCTATACAGGTCCCTGGCTGATTGATCTATGTGATGCTTAGGGTTCATTTTTGGCTCGCCAAAAATTGCCAAACTTCTTGCGTCCAGAGCCTCGTATTCACGTGTGGTGTGTGTTCTTTGTCATTTTATTACACAGTCTGCTGTTGGTATCTCCGGTGCTGACCTCAATTTCCTGTAGGTATCCTTTCATTGCGAAAGATGATTTCGATTGAAGTGCAGTGATTCTTCAGTCTTATTTTTTTGCCCTTTACTAAAGATCTTTCCACGAATTTGTACGGTTGTATTATTCCAGTATTTTTTGTGTTTTTCTCTTGAACTCCAATCCTTAATGCTCCCCAATGCGTATTAGGCATTCCTTTAGACCACAGGTATTGGGCTACTAACTCGTCGGCTCTTCTGGGCATCCACAATAAAGTAATTTTATTGCGAGCTGTCAGGCTAGTTATTTCTCGATTACATACACTTCCTTTTTGATGATGCCTTAATAAAAGTCTCATGCTTGCCCGGTCAATATACAATAGTGTTTTAGTACGCAGGTTTGCATGAAATCGCAAATCTAATTATTCGATTTTCCGGAAAATGGTACGGGTTTATAAATCTAAGACTAAAAAAGTATTGGTGAAAAAATAGAGAGGCTGTTAAATCTGAGGTCATCTCTAACTGGTTATCTTTGCGAAAGACATCTCAAAAATGCAGGATAAAAGCTGCAATTTTACCGAAAAGTTTCGGAAGACTTTTGAAGAAAATAAAGCTCTTTATTCTAATATGGACGGATTGAAGTATGCATCTGTACTGATTTTTCAACTGAACAATAGAAAGCGTTCACTGAATATTTATTGAACTTTAGTAAAAAGCACTGCGGACTGTGTTTGCTACCAGTCCTAGGTTAGGCTTCCAAATACGCATAATACTAGGCTCCTGGGATTACCGGAAAAGATTGTGCGACAGGATTTAGAAAGAAAAGTCAACATATCATGCCTTGTATTTAAAAAAAACTTTAATCACTAAGGATTTGACAATTATAAACAAGTAATGATTACTAGGTTGCTCTTAATCATATAATAAATCTCTCTACGCCAAAATTGTCTTTTAAAGTAGTAGAAAATATCCAAAAGAAAGTCCATACTTCTCTATTGAAGAATGGTAAAGAGGAAGGAAACAGCCAGTTTTGCTGATATTCCAGAAAAGAATAGATTACAGAGATTAAAGGGTGCAAAGCTTGGTAGAGATGTAACGCGAAAATCGTATAGCTAGTCAAAGAAAAACCCACGTTCTTAATTTCAGTCTGCCAAAATGGTTGCACCGTCAAATGGTGGTATTATCCAATTTATAGTTGTGGATTAATGAATTTGATTGGCGTAGTGAAGGGTACTACGGCGCACTTATTTATGCTAATCTTTATTATATTTCCATTGCACCAATCGTTGATAATGTGTAGATTTCGTTGCAGAAATTCAATATCTTCATAACGTCGGTTATTTTTGTAAAGATCTTTAAATCATTTGCATAAGCTAAAATATAAGAATCCAACCTAGGCAGTAAGTCATTAATGTATGATGAGCTGCGATCCACTAACTCTGCTGCATGTCCTCCACTTCCCTGTTGGTGATAGGTCATGTCATCAAAGGGAAGATATACCGATGCGGTAGTTAAATCCCTCGATACAGCCTTTTCTCCTGACCTTATTTTGACTGTCTTCTGAAGTCTCTGATACAGAAGTTGGCTAAAGGTAATATTTTTAGATGTTTCTTAACCAATATACAGGTTATGGCTGCTTCGGAGGTTCTACTGTAAATCAGTTCATATCTGGTACCTCTCAAACCCAGAGTTCCTATATGAGCGCAAAGTCTGAAGCAACAGTAAATGTTGCCGTGCTGCATCGAAGATTCACTTAGATCACCCTTAATTTCGCCATTGAAGTCTTTCAAAACCTTGAAGTTAATCCTCACGACCTTGGAAAATGCCAAGGACCTCGAACAAGACCTCGTCAATGAAGAATACCCTGTACAATGCATCCCCAAGTACCATCTGTCCATCGGCACGGTTCGCATAACACCACAGGATTGCAGAAGATTGGACTAATGCAGACTGGTCCTTTTTCTAGCTAGGTTTTCCATCGGTCTAGCCTGCCACCTTAGGATTTTTTTGAGATTGTCTCTTCTCGATCCGTTCAGTTAAGTCTGCATCTCTTACTCCTTTCTAGATAACAGTCATATGTGCAAAAAGATTCATTCTACAACCGGCGCCGTTTTTCTGGCCCAGACCATCAGCCACGACAGCTTGGTCAGTAGATCTTTTATCGACCTTCATTAGCGTATTCATTCCGCAGTGTTTCGCTTGCATAGTGGTACCTCGAGTAAAGTACCCCGCACTGCGATCGATAATAAGAAGAGGTAAGGACTGCTGCTGGGTTCGTTCGTAAGAAACATATGGGCTAGTGCTTCACCACCAACATTCTTATATAATTTAGGATTCTTACCAAAATGCCCCATCCATTGTATTAAAGTACTTCGTAAGTGGGGCAGAATGATTGACTTATTATGCCATACATAACGCAACTAAAATAAATAATTTGTAAAGAGGAAAAACGCGACACAACCGATATTTATTCACTTAAGAAAAGAACAAACCATAAAAAGAAAGTTAGACAAAACGCACGAGTGACACGTGACAATTAATAATCTTAACTTACCTCACGTTATCAAATTTTTCACAGCTAGCTTTGGTAGTCCAGGCGATAATACGATATTTTACAGTGTCCCCCATTGGATACCACGCACTGCCCTCAGGTGGGATCAAAAATCTATAAAATATGTGATCATCGAAGGACGCAGTCTACACACCATATTTTTTGCCATTCCACAGCACGAGCACAGCAAAATCACTTTTAAGTATGTACTTCAACGTGAAGGATGAGATGGTATAAGATCTCCCAGAAATGTGATGGCACTTCCAGAATGATCCAAATACTAGGTACCCCCTGTCGAAGGAACCCAGTGTCGCACTGGAATTACTCTAAATTCATTGAAATTAGAACTACTTTGTGATGATGAAGGCATTTACCTGGGAGTAATAGAAAAGATCGAAATTCCGAACTTCTGGATAGGAACAAAGATGTCTTCGAGAGGAAACCCGTAGTAGTAGTATGTACCCAACAAATATTGTGGATTTCAGGTAAATCCTGATGAAGTGGCTGCAATTCTTAAAGGGGCCCTTTCATGATTCTTTTCAACATCAATCTGCCCCACTGTTCCATACAGTTACCTGAAGTAATCATAATAACGTATTTGAATGCAATAATTTACCTATATCTTTCGACGGCAATAGTTTTCAATGTTTTCATTGGAACGGAAATGAAGCGTAGGTACACTAAAAATAAAATTGTGGCCACTGATGAGAAAACGTTAGTGGCAGACCGGAATACTTTATTGGTTGTTGATTATAAGCAACGGTTGTTTTATCTTTGTTCATAGCAACCTCTAAATACAGTACCTATAGTAATTTATCCAGCTGTACTAAATTAAACTAAAACTTACTAAAATTTCCCCAAACTTTCTATTTGGTCGTCCATGCGCAAACAGTATGTGTTTTAATATCGATTTCTGTTGTACAGTTTTAACCGACGTAAATGTTCTTGTACATATCACAGAAATTTAATTTATTTCCCTTTAGATCTACGTAAATTACATAAGCTTCAAAGGATCGAGACCTAACTCCGGTCGCAGCTTTACGCTGTTGTGGTACAAATATACAAACGCACACCATATTACATATATTATATCCTAGCTAAATATATTGAAGTGAAGATTCTCTCACTGCCCTAAATAATAACTAGCACTATACCCGTCACATTGTCATTAATTTCGAACACAATAAACCCGGAAATGATGGGAATTCCTGCGATGAAGTAATTAAACCTCGATGGACGCGCAGTCACCTCGAGATAGTGGGGATCGGCACAACAGACGTTTTCGAGATGCGAGGTGTGCAATATTAAACGGGATTACTTACGTCGTAATAAAATAATTTTATGGGACGCCTCCTGCTGAAGATAATGACCCTCTCGGAGCGGATAATAAGATCTACGTTAGCTTCTTATTTTAAGTAATAATTTGATGGTGTTGTTTTGATGAGCGGCGTTCTATTTTCGCTAAAGGAACACTTTTTATATTTTTGTAGTATAAAATAGGTCAAACCCTGTGTTACTCGACTAAAACTAGTTCTTTAATATACTATTTCTAAAATAATTCATATTATCTCCAATAACTACGGCAAGATTTTTCAGGTAATAAATTTGCCAGCAAGCTGTTGCGCATGCCCTTTTGATAATGTAAATCGGTGTCTTCAATGCATTTAGTGTGGCTAAATAGGTGTTAAACTATCCAGAAAATTACCGAAAAAGATTTATTTTCGGAAATTGTCAAAATACTGAGGATAATCAATGTCATATCAATGTCAATTTATGTAATTCCATTTTTAATATTTTCAACAAAATTCAAGTTCGCTGGGCCAAAAAACCGTGCGTATTATACGTCCAGAAATTCCTTGGCACAGACAAACCATACTTATACTTGCAAAACTATAATTTCTGGCCAGAAATCCCAGAAGGTCGCGCAAGCGCGAATACTAGCAAAAGAGTTTCTGGACGTGTGATACACACCATTTTTTGGGCTTTCCATTTACCGTCTGGCTCACTTTACTTCAGTTTTGTGCGTCACACTATGAATTATTTATGCTGAACTTATTTAATCGTCAAATCTTGCCGTTTGCAGTAAATAGTTCGTAGCACAGCGAAGTGAGGTGAGCCAGACGGTAAATAGAATGCACCTCGATATTGTGATCAATTTTTACGTTTTCGAGAGTAAGTCCTTGTTGTTGAAGTTGAATGCACTCAATAATTTTACCTGACGCGAGTTTTCGATTCTGTAGAGTCATCTCTTGTTTCAAATAAAACATATGACATTTATTTATTTATTTATTTATTTATTTATTTATTTATTTTTGTGTCATGGTTCAAGAGAACATGGACACAGTCCGAAAATTAAATACATGAGCAATATTATGTAAAGTCAGTGAATAAAAATTACACAAAATGAACAAATAACTAAAAATGATGATACTAAGATAACTACCTTAATTAGCTTTCCACAAATTCCTCGATAGCATAATAACATTTTTCGAGAAGAATTTTTTTTAACTTGAACTTAAATTCTCTCAACGATTGCAAATTTTATATTGCTTGAGGTAATTTGTTGTAGAATATTACTGCTCTATACCTAGGATTTGTCTCGTAGAACTTTGTAGTATGAGAGGGTACTGCTAAATCTAGGCAATGGCGTGTATGCATTACCTTATAAATATCCCTGTTTTGACGAAAATTTTTTCAATTAGCTTCATAAAATTCAGGATTCAAATATGTAAAACATGGCAGAGGCAGAATATTTAATTCTTTAAAAAGTGGTCCACACGATACCACAGCATGCTTCTAATGATACGTTTTTGCAATATAAATAATCGTTTAGCACCAACTGATGAGCCCCAAAAGATTAGGCCATAACTGAGACGAGACTCAACGTATGCAAAATAAAACAATCTAAGCGAGTGTACATTCACGGCGCAACGGAGGTTACGAATAATCTTCCCTCATTGCGAGATGCGCAATGACTGTTAAATTTTAGATTGTGATCAAGAAGAAGTCCTAAAAATTTAACCACCTTACTATCCGAAAGCAACGAACGATCCAATCCATATGAAGTCCACCATTGTCGGTCACTGACGCCGTGAACCTAATAACACTTGATTTATTTTTATTAATTATTAAATGATTCGCATCACACCAGTCATCTGATTTATTACTGCTGCAATAGAAAGTGAAAGGACGACGCTATCGGAAGCAGAAACAATACAGCTCGTGTCGTCAGCATATTGAGAAAGGGTGCATGAAGGGCAAAGAGAGATGAAGATCATTAACGTAAACTAAAAATAGGGTCGGTCCTAGAATCGACCCCTGAGGAACGCTGCAGCTGATTTCTAGTTCCTTCGAATATTCTTTGAACTTAACGTTATCAAAATTCATCGTTACCGCTACCCTAGAGGCCCTGCCGCTGAAGTACGATGTAAACAAATCTAGCGGCACTCCCCGCATTCCAAGAGCTCGCAATTTCACCAACAGTAGCATACGAGGTCTCATCAACGACTGCACGAAGTCCTGCATGAATAATAGGAGCATCAGTGTTAGGTTTGGCGAGGTGAAGTCTTTGTAGGCAAATAATCTACAAAAAATGTATAATTTTAGGTACTTTATTTAAATAGGTAAATAAAAACAAACTAAGAATCGAGATATTGAGTAACTCGCTTTATTTTTGGATATATAATAATAATAATAGAATTTATTGACAACTACTACATTTCAAATGCATTGTCAATAAATGCTATATCACCGTGAGTGCCTTTGCCTATAGCCTTGCCTTTTGGGTTTGATCTTCGCCCTGCGACGTTAATCACATTTTAGTTAATGATGTTACTCATTCTCGACCATTATTTTCACAAGAAATTTTGATTTTTGACGAAATTATTTATGATGGGTTGTATTTTTTCTCACGACTCTCATCCCAAAATATAAACATTATATCATACTGTCACGTGAGGTGCGTGACGGGGGTAGCTCAGAGGTATATAGAACTATACAATAAATGTGACCTACCTTTGGGTGCAAGGCAGAACAACAACCAAGACAACACACTTGAAGACTGTTTATGCTGTCGGTCGCCACACGAAGTTCCACGTCGAGATCGGACACTCAATATATACAATAGTATATATGTCCCTACTCAATCAGTTCAATTTGTGGCGTTTTAGTTGCAATGACGAACTAAAACGCCAAATATAACTTACAATCTAACCTTGGAAGCTCGGAAGAAAACCTGCACGACCTTGTGGCAGAATAGTAGATAAAAATTGCTTTAATCGTAATTTAAAAACGCACCCAAAGAACAACGAATAAATACAATTATTTCAAGACCTGCGCTATCACCGCCGCTTCCACCACCATTGACAATACCTAAGGAGGTTGTTTCTACGCCTACAACCAATCACGGGGCAATTCTCAGAAGCACTCCAGATACAATATAATTCTACCAACAACCTCACCACCACTTCGGTTTCAACGGAATCCATATGTAGTTTGCGAACTCCGAAACAAGTATCCCTTACATCAACAATTGCGTCAAAATCAGCGCATCCAATACTCCTGGTGAAACGCTTTGTGATCCTGATGCTGGAGCTGCTCAAGATGTTATCAATACAAGAATGTGCTGCTTGTCCGTGTTGAAAAAGGGACCTTAACTTACCTGGTAAAGATGCAGAAGTGAGCCGAGTCAGTCATAGCCACCTCAAATACGCGAAGAAAGTACTTCAATTAAGAGCCCACACACACCTACTACTCCAGCCGCCCCTCCACCAAAATGTCACATGGGGCGCATAACGGAGTAGCTCAGAGGTACATTAAATATTAATTTAATTGTATCCTGCACCTTGGGTTTGCATTAAGGCAAGTCAATCAAAGTCGTACTGACACTTCAGTTCTTATTACGGGCTCGTCGCTACACAGAAGTATCGCGTCAGACCGACACACAATATATACAATGAGTTATCTCATCCCTCACTCAATCAGTCCGATTTTGTGCCTTATTGTTCGCAATGGCGAACGCAAACCGCCCAAAGTAAACTTAATATCTCAACCTTAGAAGTTCGAAGAAACATGTACGACCTGTACAGCAGAAGTAGATAAAAATTGCCTTAATCGTAGTTAAAAAACCACGCACGCCACCCATAGAACAACGAATAAAAGCATATTCAACCTCCGCTGTCACCCGCCGCTCCCACCATCATGCACAATACCTAAGGAGGTTGTTTCTACGCCTACAACCAATCACGGGGCAATTCCCAAAAGACACGATTAATATAAATTCTACACAACCTCTATAACCATTTCGTTTCAACGGCACCATATGGGAGTTCTGGTGAACCCGAAACAAGTAGCCCTTTACATGCAACAATTACGTCAAATCAGCGCATTCCAAACTGCCGGTTGACAAGCTTTGATCCTGATGCAGACAGTTCAAGAATGTTTATCAATAGAGCGCTGATTTCCCGGGTGAAAGCGAACATTAATCTTACCTGGTAAAGATGCAGAAGTGCGAGAGTCAGTCAAAGACATCTCAAATACGCGAAGAAATGTCACTTTCAATTTAGAGCCCAAAAATCACCTAATCCACTGCCCAGGCCCCTCCACCAAATGTCACATGGGGCGCGGACGGAGGTAGCCAGAGGTATATTCAATATATGAAAATTGTACCTACCTGGGTGCAGAGGCAGGGAGTCAATCAAAAGTGGACTGACACTTCAGTTCTTTATTACTGGTCTCGTCGCTACACAGAAGTCCCACGTCGAGACCGGTCACTCAAATAATACAATAGTATCTATCCCCACTGAATCAGTCCGAATTTGCTGCCTAATACCAGCGTTACAATATATGATATGTGAGTATATATATTCAGCCAGTGAAGATTTACAATCAGGGAATAAATCTAGCATAAAAACTCGCCTTAGAAGCCAAACATTTTGCAACGAGATGGGAAACCACAGTTACAAACTCTCTTCACTCCTTCTATTCTAAAACAAACTTATAAGCGAGGAAGTGAGAGACAATCTAGCATGCATTCGAAGCGATGTAGGTCGTCCGCTCTATCAGCTTTTCTTCTCACATTGTCCTTTATGTACTTCTCTTTTATTAATCCTTCTGTATTCTCTTTCTTTTTTTTCTTTCTTAATTCTTTAATAGAAATTCTTTTCGCTGCAATGTTAATTTACACACGTGAAGAAAAAAAAAAAAATAATTAAATGTAATAGTTTCATATCTGCCAGTCTCAACTATAGCAACAGTTTTAAATGTTATACCTAAGTGTGAATCTACGTGTTGTGTCGCCAATTGTCAAAACGTAACGACAAAAAATTCTCCTGCTTACACAGCAAAGACTGCACAATTGTTTTCGCAAAAAGCATTTGGTGATTAGCGTATAAGTACGAGAACCGCAATAGCATTACCCCTTCTCCCCTCCCCCAATCTCCCGATTTGACGCCTTTAATCCTTTATGACTTTATGAATGAGCTCATACCTTTAATGAGCTACGCCAAAAAAGAAAAAATATTTAGGTTGTCCGTAATATAACTGCCGAAAAATGTTTACACTTACATGGGGGCTATATTATGGGGTACTGCAAATTAAAATAAAGGTTTTGGTTAATTTTGAAAACTTCTTAGTTTTCTTGCGAGTAATTTTTTTTATGCTGATGACCTCACAATAGTCATCAGAGGGCGGTTTCCAAAGGTTCTGGTGAAGCGTATGCAAACCGCTCTAAATACGGTTGACAAATGGTGTAAACAAGAGCGACTATCAGTCAATGCTCAAAAAACACAGGCTGTCATGTTCACAAGAAAAAAAAAGCTAGAAGGCTTACAGCCACTAGTGATAGAGGCGAAAGGATTCCATATGTCAAAGAGGCGAAATATCTAGGGTATGGTTTGACCAAAGGCATACATGGACTTCACATATCAAGAAAGTGACCAGCCAAAGCACCATCGCCCTAGGTAGGTGCAGAGGCTGTGTGAAAGGAATTGGGACTGGTCCCAAGATACTTTGATCCAAGGTGATTAACCCATGACACGTATGGAGCATTAGTATGTGGCCAAGGCACGGCAGGTGGGGCAGCCAAAACGCTGGGTGGCGTGCAGAAGTTCGCGTGCCTGTGCGCCACGGGGGCGATAAGATCGGCCCCTACCACCGCGATTGAAATAATTCTGAACCTGCCACCAATACATATTTATATACAAGGAGCCGCAAGGTCCACAGTACACAGACTTTTGCATAGTCAAGTACCGATAAGTAAATCGCACGGCGCTGACTATAAAAACTGTTAGACGAGCTCAAGGAGGCACCCCTTTTAGGAATGCCATGTGATGCCATGGTTCAGAAATTTAACCTAAATAGAAGATATCAGGTTATAATGCCAGAAAAGATGGACTGGGAGACAGGCACTCCGGAAAGAGCGGACTCAAATTGGTATAGTGACGGCTCTAAAACAGACTACGGCGTTAGAGGGGGAATATACGCTAAGAAGCCTAAAAAAGCCCTTTCGGTAAGCTTCAGCAAAGACACGACTGTGTTCCAAGCTGAGGTTGCTGCAATCCATCACTGTGTCCGAGAGATAGAAAGATGTACCGAGACAGGTAAAAGCATCGCTATCTTCTCTGACAGTCAGTCCACACTTAAACCGATTAGCTCCTAGAGCGTAGACTCTAAGCTGATTTGGGACTGTGTAAGCGCCCTAAATGAGGTGGGCACCCAAAGGAAACTAACCCTGGCCTGGGTCCCTAGCCACTCGGGCGTGTGAGGAAATGAGGCGGCGGACGAGCTGGCCAGGCGAGGTTCGTCAAGGCCATTCGTTGGAGTCGACCCCTCTTTCGGCACTATCAAATCGCAAATTAAAAAATCCATCAATGAATGGATACATAATCAGTCCAGAGAGTGGTGGACAAAATCACCGGGACAAAGACAGGCAAACGAGTGCCTAAAGAGCAGAAGCCTGAATTCACGAGAGATCTACTGAATAAAGACAGGAAGACTGTCGAAATGATTGTAGTTCTGCTGACTGGTCATTGTAGACTGAATAGGCATATGTACATATAGACCTGGCAGATGATGCAACTTTGCAGTTACTGCCAAGAGGTGGAAGAAACACCAGTTCATGTGCTGTGCAAATGTGAAGGCCTGGCGAGGACAAGTTTCTAATAATGGGTGGGAGAACCCCCACAGCTGGTAGCTCCATAAAGAAGCAGCTCTCAAAAATGATAGGCCTAGTTAAGAGGGCAAAATTAGAGAGCGTCCTCTAGGAAAAAAAAGATCACAATAAATCTGAAAAGGTCGCGGTGAAGCAGGTCCTAAGCCACCCCCAACTAATCTAATCTAATCTGCGGGTTTTTTTATTTAGTTTTCTATAAGATCTCTATTTTTTTAACATTTTAGAAGCATATTTTTTAATTAATATTATAGGATTCCGTTTTTATTTCTTTTTAATATTTTATTTTAGAACAATGTCAATCATTGTATTGTATTGATTGTTTTCAGAAGTTTATTTGGTTGAATATCTACATTATATTTATAAAATCCCAAAATTTCTTCCTACATTGGCATGTTTATTGCTAGAATGGAAAAGAGTATAGAGCACTTCGTTCTGTATATTATAAATATAAGAAAATGTGCATTGTAGCGTGTAACACGATTGGGAAGCATTATTATCGGTAAAGGTTTTCCAAATAGCAACTGAAATGATGTTTACTCTGTGAAAGCGGACTGTTGAATGTCGAGCGTGGGCATCACTAAGTCGGTCGTTGTGAAGGGGATGACGCGTTTCACGCTTTCCTTAAAAATGATCAGTACGATCTGACAACGTGATGATAGGTATTCTAATGGATATGGAAACCCGTATTTAAGATGATACCGTTCTATACCTGTATATGTGTAACATTGTATCGTTCACATTTGAAATTCTAGAAAACTTTTGGGGTCCAATAGGCACCACATCGCCAGTTATGCCATATAATTTGCACGTCACCAGTAGAAGGTTATCCGTTCAACTTCTAAATGTGTGAAAAAGGGAGCAGCTACGCGAGAACAGCAAGGCTGTCGGAATTTGAGGAGACGTGGAGGCTACTTCTTCGGCACTCAGAAGGATAATAATAATTTGCGGCTATCAGTAATAAGGTCAGATTCTTCCCAGATCCTCCCAGAGTAAGGTTTTTGCCATGGTTTTCCCTTACTCCTTGGCGAATGTTGGGAGATAACGAAAGTCGCTCCATGGGCGCATTTAATAATAACTGATAGCTGACTGATTTACAGTAGACTCGCGATTATGTGAACAAATCACATTTCACATATTTTATCATTTCTCAAAAGTAGTATTCATATGTTCGTGAGGCTACTGTATTATATTTTTGTTATTAAAAATCATAGGGAAGTTATTTAGTTAGAGTAGGATCATTTCAATTGTTATGGAACCCATATAGTACTTAGAATAGGTAGCCTCGTGTAGTACCTTTTCAGGTGGAGCACGGAGTTAGGATGATTTGTAATAATTTAGTTTTCATAAATAAAGTAGAAGGTTAATATCTTCTTGCTGTTTGCTTCTGTTGGTTTTTGATTTTGTTTTTCGTTTAATCTGCTATTGGTTTCCAAATATTCATTACTCTTCTACTTCTTTTTACCTTCTTTCAACATATTTCTAATTTCCGCGTTTTAAGATACCGCTATCGTATTTCCATCATTTCACCATTGAGACAAAGAATTACGACATCTATTATTCGAGACTTAACTCTACAAAATCACCCAACCTTCTTTAGTAACTGTGACTCGTTACACCATTAAATTTGATATTTGCCTGAAATCCATTTATATTCCCAAAGCAGAGGGAATTTCCACGACAATTTCCGACAGGTATTTCCTTCACTATAGAAATTCTCACTTCCCTTTCAGCCCTTTTGTACGCCTACGGGACGTATCGTATTTCGTTTCGGGTAAGTAGTAGAAGTATCCCCCGTTCACGTAAGTTATTCAAAGTAAAAGCTTCGGCAAACGGAGTGCGCGATTCTAAATTCAAAGTCATTTGAAATTTTAAACGTTTCTGCTTCGATTCCTGTATCGGTGAGGGGCTTCATTTTCCCCACTTTAAAACCCCGTGGGTATACTTGCGACGGCATGTGCAAAATACAAGTATGTACACCCGACGAAGTGCTGTTTCAAGCGCATCCTGATTTACAGAGGACGCACAATTGCACGTTGCGATTTAATGCAGTGGTAAATCACTCTAGAAGAACGCTTGTTAATATCTAACTAGTCAGACGCGACTGTGTCTATAGTACATAAGTACATATGTTGATCTCTGTGCGATTCCAGGCCGTTGTGTGGCAGGAGAATAAATCTAATGAGATCCTAGATTGCATCCCTTAACATATTAACGTGTTCAGTTTGCTGTGATATTTACTAATTGAAAGGTGGGATTAAAGCCAGTTTCACTATGTCATTATAAGTACAATTCCTCTGTTATCTCTAGAGAACACCAGTAAAAAACGTTATATACGGTTAATAAGACGAATGACACACTTAATGTGATAATTGCTTAATTACTCCCTAGTTCTGTAATAGCAGTAAAGCTTTTATAGACCCGCGGGGAATTAAAAATTCCTTTCCATTTAAGTTTGCATTTCGAATTGTCAGTGCTGAAGTAAAAAAAAAATGTTAGATGTCAGAAGAGATGAAAATTAGCCCAAATCAACTTGAAAGTTCCCTCTTTAATATTTACATTTTCGCATTAGTCCAGTCAAACTGCCTTGATATTCTAAATAATTCAAATCATGTTTCTATTGTTATTCGAATCTTTTTCAAATTAATACATTTTTTTCTTTACTGGTCTATTATTTTACCTTAGGTATATTGAATCTTGATTACTTATTTTTTGTAGCCGTTTGATAGTTAATTGGTTAATTATAAATTTACATTCTTTGGGATGATTTAAATTATTTTTAATTCCAGAGTTTCAAAATGTTCTTTTACCACCTGCATAACCAACCAATATCTCTGGACTGAGAGAAAAAGTTTATTTAATAAATAAACAATTTAAAATATTTGTTATTTTTATTTATTTTATATTTTCGCAATAACACCATACAGAAGTCTCATTTATGTAAATATCGTACGATTTACCTTAGTCAATATAAAAAGATAAATAACTAGAATAAGAGTGTGTAAATGACAAACAACAAAACACAACACACAACTACTAACAAATCAAAACATTTTAGATATTAATTATATAGAAATCATCATCTGCAGCACTTCCGTCCATGGAGCCTTCCCTTTTACTTTTTTCTTAAATCTGCGTGGGGTGGGTAAGCATGTTTAAATCTTCCGGTAACCTTGTTGCTAACGTTTGGAAAAAGGCTGTAGATAAACTATATCAGACAAGACATCTTGACCGGGTGCCATTGACCCCCGTCAGCACGCCTATCAAACAGGCAAATCCACCTGAGACTGCATTAGTGGAGCTGAACAGACAAATTCAAGATGCCCTGACGCAATGAAGAAACCGTAGTGTGGCGCCTTTCTAGATATAGAGGGTGTTTTGACAACACTCCACACCGAGTCTGTCAAAAAAGCATAATTAATAGGAGGTAGACGGCTGTGACTTCTAGATGGATGTCGCAACTACTGTTCTACCAGGCGGTGGAGGCGCGGAGGACATAAGACCATCTCGGTTAATACGACCAGAGGATGCCCACAGGGGGAGTTACATCCCCACTTATGTGGAGCCTAATTAGTAGTACGAAACTCTTATGCGGACTGACGGATCTAGGCATATCTTGTCAAGGGCTGCTGATGACATTTCATATACGCAAGAGGCAAATTGAGAATACCCTTCTGTACATAGTTCAAAGAGGTTGAACTTCACGAGAAGATGGTGTCCAATCATGGGACTCAATGTCAACCCCACTAAGACAACCCTAGAGCATTTACCAGGAAAAGAAATCCAATCTTTAGAACCATAAAACTTTGGGCAATATATAATGGATAGCAGAAGTTAAATATCTAGGCCTTACCCTAGACAATAAACTTCTATGGAACAAACATGAATTTAAGTAACCAACAAGGCCAAAAGAGCTCTGATGGTGTGCAGAAACTTTGCAGGGAAAAATTGAGGATGCAACCCAAAAATACTGCTTTGGATGTATACAGCGATAGTGAGACCGATCATCACCTATGCATCAGTAGCATGGAGCAAAAAAAACTTCTGGCACCGCGCGAAACTAACCTCTCGAAAGTGCAAAGATTAGCATGTGTATGCATAACGGGGCTATGAGAACCTGCCCAACAGCAGTTATTGAAGTAGTATTGGATCTGCCCCCTCGCACATAGTAGTAGAGGTCTGGCGAAAAGAACCGCACTAAGAATGGTCAAGGAAGGAATGATTAAGGCATAGGCCTCAATCTCCGACGGCGCATCAAACCTGGATATGTTCCGGGATGATATGTAAAAAAAATTTAGCTTTGTCGAAAGATTCTACCATAAGCTAAGTAACAGGAGCGAGTGCGATCATAACAACCATCTTGAACTTGTAATAGAAATGCCATCAAATGGTACACTGATGGTTCCAAAACGGCAGAGGAACTGGAATAGGAATATATGGCCTAGAACTACATATTTCGAAAGCTTGGGAAAATACCCAAGTATATTTCAGGCGGAAATACACGCTATTGGAAAATGTGTTCAGTCATTATGGAAAGGAACTATCGGAAAGCGGAGATTATCATCGTGTCTGATAGTCAAGCAGCCATCAAAGCGCTGAACTCATATGAAATCAGCTCCAAGATGGTCTGGGAATGCCTAGGGAAACTAAATGAGCTAGGCAAAAGAAATAAAGTAACACTCCTGTGGGGTTCCGGTCACACAGGAGTGGAAGAACCGACAATAACGGATAACCTCGCAAAAAAAGGGCTGGAATGCCTTTCGTAGGCCTGAACCCTTTTTGCGTTAAATATGCAGTACAATACTGAAGAAACTAAAAATGGAATGGAGCAGACGAAAATCCATTTCACTGGGGAAAATCTCCAGGGAATGAGGCAAAGTCAACTTCTTCTGGGAACTTATAACCACGAAGAGTTTACAGAATGCGATCAACCGAGATGAAGAACAATTCGCATATTAACAGAATACTTTCAGGCATTGTAGACTGAAAGGACACCTGAGTAAGCTGGATGGAAAAAGGATCCTGAATGCAGATTTTGTGGGGAACAGGATGAAACATTTCATCCACCTCCTCTCAAATTGCGTAGCACTGTGCAACTCGAGGGCATTGTCACCTGGGTGCATGTGAGAATCGAAGAGGAGACTTACCTAGACTGGGGCTCTCTGGACATCCTACCCTTTTAAAGGAAAGATTGAAGCCCTGTAAGCAGCAAGATAGGGACAAATATCTTTTCGTGCATGTAACCCACCTCTATTACATTACATAGTACATACATACTCAACTTGTTGTATAGTTTAACACCTCAATAGTTCAACATTCTGTGTATATGCGAGGATGGTGGGTCTCTCAATTATTCGCGTTCGCTGTTATATAAGTGTTGCTCTCCGTTTAGTTGAACTTAATCTTGTTGTTGTGAATAAAGTTACACAACTGAGGTATAAATGCTCGCAGGTAAGTAATTTTCTTTCTAAAGTGTGTTTACAAATCTCTGCTTCAGTCTCAGATATCTAATTGCTCTTTTTGAAGGACGAATATTCTGTGTGAGCTGCGGCGCGCCCAAAACGTATCCAAGCACATAGGAATGAAAATTAGCGAAGTAAGCGCCTTTGCTGTTTTATCTTGCGATGTGCAGCCTCCTGATGCTCATGCACATGCAGATGCCTGTCTGGGGCAATTGTCGAATGTTGGCGCCCAGCTTAACAGAATCATGGTAAGTCCAGGAACTCACTACCGTCGATTGGCCTGCCTCTTGGTGGAAAACAACAGGCTCGTGTTTTTTCAAATTTCCTTAACGTTTGCAGCAACCATCTCTCGGCGTCGCAACGGCCTACCCGACGTTGTGTTAGCTTCCTGCGTCGAGCGGTGACCAGCAAGGATGTCATTGCGATAAAAGCCTCGCTTCGCAGCCACATTGTTTAGTCGTTCACGGTAGTACAGACAAAATCGGACCGAGAATGAACCTGAGGAACACGCAACCACACTCGAACTTATCTATGGATATTCCATTCGTTAGTTGTAGTGTGTCTGTCAAAACGATCTGATAGTTCAGGGTGTCTCTGACTCCAAAGTATTCCGCTTCTCCAGAGAAATCAGCTTACCGAATCGAATGCCTGACGAAGTCAAGTGCACTGATTCTGCACAACGCTAATTCAAAACGCCCGAGATTGCATTCCCCTCGCATTAGCCAGTTATTGTGCATGCCTCTCTATATCCATGCTGCTCAGGGTTAAATAATTTTGATATTCGAAATAATTAGCTAAGCGCTTCAGATAATGTATTCAACAATCTTTGGCATGCTGGCAAAATACTTATTGGGCGGTAATTGGCACAGTTATTTTCTTCTCTTTTTGTATACAGGTATTATTTTTCCCCACTTTAAGTACTCCTGAAATTTGTTTGTTCAATGCATTATTGAAGATGGTTTGCCAGCGAGTAGATATTTCTCTCGTATTCTCTACCCAATGCGAAATTCATATATATCTTTCGTGTGTTTAGTTTTATTGCTTTAGTATATTCTCATTTTCCCATGGAGTGTTAAGACATGTACACCGGTTTATTTTTCAGGTTGAGATTATTAGCATGTCTTTGTACAGGTAATTCGACTATGCTTGCTGTAATTTTTTTCCAATATTCGCAAAATATTCATTCAGGTATCCGCCCATAGATTTGAATCGCATTGAGCTTGGGCATTATCAGGCTTTAGTTCGCTGTTTATGACTTTCAAACACTGGTTTCGATTCTTTATGTAAGAGGGTTAGTATGTTGTTTAAATTTCGTATAGTGTTCAAGTAATCTTTCTTCTGTTTCTATTATATTAGATAATAGCGTGAATCTGTTGTTATGCAGCTATTTACTGCCACGCGCTAAGTTGTTTTTCCATAAACTGATTCTTGGTTCATTTAGTAACGTTTTTAATTATTTGATTTTTTATTCTTTTCAGGAAAGCAGTATTAAATTGTAATGAAGGAGTCTTGGAAAGTTCTAAAGGTAGAGGGCATATCATTCATCATAGGAAGTACAGATCTGTGCGAAGTAGTTCTGGAAGTGGTTCTTAATACTGCCACTCTTACATTTTATTTTTGCAGGTCCTCCGTTTTGT